>BDUI01000519.1:32763-73244 GCA_002335545.1 Apodemus speciosus | reverse complement strand
AGGGCAAGATGTAAAGATGCATGATAACAGTCTATAATAGCTCTTCCTAAGGCAAAAAAGAGGTTAAGGTGGATGAAAAATAGAGAAGAATTCTAGATAAAAATGCTGAGGGTCACTTTGGAATCAACATGCAAGTACATTACTTGAGGAATACCCTGCATTTCAGCCATATCTTAGCTGATTCAGATACTGGCACAATCATCTAAGTTGTTGCATACATGTTGACTTATACTACTTAAGACTTTAAGTAACTGAAGTAAAATCATACTGTGGTGACAGAAGACAACTTGGTGCTTCCAAGTCTGTACAAATAGCCTGGTATTCCTCAGAGTAAATGTGTAAGAGGAACAGACAGGTCTTTGGCTTACTACAGCACTTTACCTGTCCTAGTATACTGAATTACACTTACAAAATCATGTTGACTACAGACGAGGAAGTAAGCAAAGTCAAACTGTAAAGTTGAGTAACTACATGATTAGTCTAGACAAGAGGAAATGGCAGCAAAACCAATAGAAAGGCCTGCCTTTATCCAAGTGTTACAAGGTATGGGTAAGGGAAAAGACCTAAAGAATGTATCATATAATTAAAGCCCATTTAAGATTACATGGATTAACTGGTGAATCAGTCTGTACATTAGCCAGTAATATTCACTGATTCTTGACAACTGAGTGGGTATGTGAAGACCTTACTGTCATGCAGAGTAAGCTCTGAGTACATGAGTAAAGGGCAAATGGGAATTCTTCCTATTGTTTCAGGACTTACGTGAATTAGAGTGTATCAGAATTGTCTAACTTTATGGTTTTAGAATGACTAGCTGCAAGGAGTAAGAGAAGCATGACCTCTAAGAAAAGTATAACCTATATGAGGTGCACAACCCCAAGCAATCTAAAACCACAGGGCTAGGCTCCTTCATGCATCTTGTTTAGAAATCTCTTTATATCTACACTATCTCCAACAGAATCTATCTGTATTAAAAGTCTAGTTTTTATTTCCCCTCAGTCATCATAGCCTATGATATTTAGATTACAGATTGTTACCTCTATCCTTTTTCGGGTGCACTTTAGGGAAGCAATGGAAGACCCTTAAGCTCCAACAAGACAGACTGGATCCTGCTGGTTTTCACCAAGCTGTTTCCAACCTTTATAGAGGCTATTTTGTCCTCTTTCTCACTATGACCTATAAGGCAATGAAGATAATTAAAGGCTGAGTTAGATGGGACTTGCTTATAATACCCAGTCCCCAGTAAAGATGCACCACTGATGCAAACTTCCTGTCCGGGATGCTGTCTACGTACATGGAGATTGCTCTCGTCATGTCCTTCTGTTTAACATCTCTCTCTCCTTCTGTTGGATAGAAGGGAATTTTATTGTCTTTAGAATTTTGCTATTTTTTCCCTGGTCATTATTTTCATATATCTAGTTTCATTAATCCTCATTCCTTTACAATAAACTTTTAAATTTCTTTCTTGTAACTTTTAGGGTATATTTATCTGTTTGTACTATCATGACTTACAACAATTTTTTTTTTTAAATCTGTTGGCATTCAAGTAAATTCTTTAAAATCTGAAGAATTAATGTAAGCAATTCAGGAAAAATTCAGGGTTGTCCTTTCAGATGCTCTTCTTCATTTACTGTGCTTTCCTATTTCTTTTCTTCATTCTGTTTTTTCAACTGGACAAGCTTTTCCAGCCAAATTTTGATTTTCTAGCTGTAGTTATTTCATTACATGGCTCAATTGATTAAGTTAAAATCTGATCGATTATATTTTCCATTTCTTGAGCTTTCTCTGGAGAGGCTTCCAGGCCACGCTTCTTTCTCTTGTTTTAGAGATCTTTTAACCTATAGCTAGGGAACACCTCAAAACTCTTAAGGTGATTTGTTTACTTCTAGATTGTTATTTATGGTGTCAGTACTCAAGATTTTAGGAGTTTGTATACTCCCATTTGAAGCTGATATTTATGGCTAGGACTGTTCTATTTACAGTTATTGAAAAAAACAGATTTGGACTCAATGCTATTTTCAGGCTGTGGTTGGGAAAACAAAGAATATTTCAAGTGGGGGCATGATGCAGACCTTACCTTAACTAGTCATTACTCTGTGAAAAGCTACATCTTGTTATCTGAGTGATAGAGAACCTGTGAAAGTAGCCTCGCTGAGTGAGATCTGTCCTGGCTTTCACAGTCTGCTAGCTGCTCTACATCAGCTTTCTGTTGCCATTTTTATTTTCTTGTAGGTCTAAAACAATTGATACCGATCACATTTTTGTGGCAGTCCTCTTCCCTTGCTTTGGCTTTCTTCTGCTAAATTCCACAGGATGTTTGGCAGAGATGCTTCGTAAACTCTGATTCATATTTTTTTTCTGACAAATGTGCACCTATGCATAAGCCTATTTATAAGGAATGGACCATTTCTTGTAGAGTGATCTGCTATCTTGTGACTGGATTCCTGATAACTGCTGTTAGCCTGTGACTTCTATTTTGCCCTTAGTGTAATTGACATCTGAGTCTTCATATTTTTTCTATTCTATTCTACATTTCCAAACCTTTATTCCAAACCTATTTCCCGAAAGGAGCCAATATACTCACTAGACCAATATTGAGCTATGAGGTTCAGATGCACAACACTAATGAGGATAAAGCTAACATTTATGGCACATTTTCCATGAGAGACAGCTATTTCAGTAATTTATTGAATCCTCATAGTCTCAAAAGAGCTGCTATATATAAATATATTGAAATATATTATAAATATATTGAAGAAACTGAGGCAGAGATATCAACTTACAGTATTTAAAATTCAGGTTTTTAAAGTTAAGTAACAGTGGTACTCATTGTCACAGTGGGATGAAATAAGGTTCTTGCTTTCACAGTCCATGACTCATGACTATGTTGAAGCTCACTGGGTGCTTAAGTGTTCACAGCTTTAAGGATAACAACTTCAGTATTTAAATTGGCGTTTAGCCAAGATTCACAGATCTGAACCAATGCTCACTGATTTTGAAGACACTGAAAACATAGAACCTTTTTTTATCCACTTATAAACAAGTAAAAATAAAATGAAAATTGGACATCTCATGAGAATATTTTKGGGGAATGCTACTATTTCATTTATTTTTAGTTCTTAAATTAAACGATCCCTCTTGGTAATTCAATTTTTATTTCATTCCATGTAATTTTGAACTAATAAGTTAAGAATTTCAACATTTTAAATAGAAACATATTAGCATGTTCACTGTCTCTGTGAAAGGGCAAGAGCTTCACACAGCCTCTTTTTCCCTCTATTTGTTTTAGTACAAGGTACTTCTCTGAATCAGTGGAGGAATGGATATTCACCTATATGTAAGCCTCAAATAAGGTCACAATCATCTGCACAACTATTACAGGGAAGAAAAAAAAGACATTTAAGTGAAACAGCATTAGGTAGGTTAAAATGAAGGTGTGACTATTAGTTTAAATATTAAAAATAAAGAAAAAAATATTCTTCAAAGAACCCTTATCTTGTGAAATTTATTATCCAGACCAGTCACTACCTACCTAAAATGAGTATATCCATGTGCTTAATAGGGGATTTGTAAGCTGGAATCTGTCCACTTTACAGCAATCTTTTCATCCTTGTTTTCTGATTTCTTGCCTATTGTGAGCTGTCATCCACACTGAGTTGAGTCTCCGAGGATGTACTAGACTTAGACTAGGACAGTGTAAGGTTCTCTGTAGAAATTTATAAACAATACTAATGTCTTAGATTTTGAGAAAGTGGTCAGGATTCAACCAAGGAACTTCAATGACCCTTTTCAATTCTCCTTAGGAGTCTCTCCATTTACATTTACAAGTGAACAAGAGCTAACACTTGAAAATAGAGCTGTTCTAATAATATTAAGTTAATTTGTTGTATGGACTTTGGAGATGACAGTTATTATAGTTGTTAAAAACAGAAAAATGTATTTTGAAGAGAAAGTAATCTGTGTACATTTGGTTCCTGCTCATTGACCTAGTGAATATAATATTATATTCATTAGTCAAATCTTCCCCGGATGTAATATTTCAATAACATGGACAAACTTAATAAATTAAAAAATAATTATTCAAAATGTACCAATTTATAATTTTATACAATGAATCTACATTTATCTCTAGTATTCTAGAGCATCTAGTTTCACTTTAAAAATGGACCTCTAGTACAATCTGATCAAACACATTGTGGCAGAAAATGAACAAGCTATCAAATGCATCTAGAGATTTTGTTTGCCACTTAAGAGCAGATAAGCAAGGATCACATGGGGAAATGATAATTTCTTAATAACAGACTGTGAAATATAGATTATCTAAATAAAAATGCATGATATATTCAAATTTAATAGATATAGGAGGATCATTAAAAAGGCATCAATGAAGTAGAGTAGGCAGCCTTTAACAAGACATTGCCTTTGTAAATGAATTCTTCTAGGATAAAAGAAAACTGGAAGGCAATTCCTAACTTCTATCTGTAGGTTTTGATTTGAAGAAAATACCATAAAGAACAAGTAGGAAAATAAGCAGAACTTGACAGAAACATACATACTAATAAGAGCAGATATCAAATGAATATTGTGAGAAAATGAGTCTCATTAATTAAAGTTACTGGATGCTATATCAAATGAATACTAAAACCCCAGAACCTTTTGAAATTACTAAATTTGCTTAAATGAAATTGAATAAAAATAAAAACTCAGATGGCCAACTTGAGCAAATCTCACACAAAGTAAGACAGGCAAAAATAATGAAAATAGACAACAGGAAACTTAAGGTCTGTCTTGACACTATAGCCTCGATATGGTGCCTAAACAACAAGAATAAAGACAACAGGAAAGACTACTCAGGGAACAATAATATAAAATATAGTAGGCAGAAAACATCGAGATCCCAGAAATTAGAAATACTCGGTAGAAGAATATAGCTGACATGCTTATTTTATAATTTTCTTCTGTTTTCTCATTATGTCTTTTAAAACAAGCAAACAAAACTAAATAAGGCTCAATTACCCCTCAATTATTTGGGAAAATAATTCTAATACACGTAAGTTATTTTTTAACATGTGACAGTCTGAAGGGTTCTTTCCACAGCAGGAGAAAGAACTAGATTTGAAGAATTTGCTTTTCAACGTTCAGAACCAGGATCTCATTGCAATTTTACTGCTGTCTCTAATGCCAATGTTACATCAAGAACCCAGAATTCATCCTCACAAGTAGGTTGTTTTTAAATCTTATATAGTAAATTCTAAAATAGTTTTTATAGAATTTTAAAGAAAACAAGCTGGTTAAAAAAAACAAAAAACAAAAAACCTGTCGGATTATTCTGCTAATTCATGCCAGACTTATTTACTAGTGTGTTTTAGAACTGTCTCCTTAGAAAATAGTAATGGTTAAATAAAACATTTTTACTTGGAAGCTAGCAACTTATTAATCTTTGTTTATAAATTCTATTTCTGTTATAAACTTATGACCATGTCTAACATCCAGAGCTAAACACAGTTTTGCCAATGAGCATATGGATTTGTGTTGTTAAACTGTTTGTTTGTATTTGTTGCCTGGACAATAGAAAGATCACAAGTATCAAAGTTTAGATGGGGAGTGTCTGAACCTGGAGAACATACATGAAGATCTGTAGCAGCCAGCTTCACTCAGGAGTTCCCCAAATTCCATGGCCTTTCAAATAATTGCATGTGTTTTTGTACAAAATAAACATGTAAGTTTTAAAAGAGATGTCTTTGGTTACGAAAGATAAGCCCTCTTAACCGGCTTTCTTAGTGTTTTATAATTAGATTTCAAAACAATGAATTTACAAAAATTATGTCACAGATATACTACATACCGTTTTTATATAACTAATGAAAGAATATCACCACAAATAATTGAAACATTATTGTAAATTAGTACACTAATTCTGTGTTGCAGAATACTGCACGACGGAGGTTAAGAAGTGAGAGCTCTTATGATATAGATAACATTGTAATTCCCATGTCATTAGTAGCACCAGCCAAATTAGAGAAACTCCAGTATAAAGAAATACTTACTCCACGGTATGTATACTTACATGTTTCCTTTCTTCTTTCTTTAGTAAACTTAAATTCAGAGTCAAGTTATAACTAAGAGTAGAATGATTCCCCCCTCTCTATTTGCACAAAAGGAAAATGGTAAAAGGAAACTTTATATTAAACCAATTGATGTTAGCATTCAAAGTAGATTTTTATAAAATTGATTTCATCTCTTATGCATATTTACTAGCATGGTACTTTAGCCGTGTAAAAACTACTACAACAAATAGTCCTTACCTTTTATGATAGAGATATACTTGGCTGCAAAGAATTAAAAGAAAGCAACTATTTTCGCATGTGTATTCACACTGTTAAGACAGTAATGCTTCTGAACAAAAATAAGTTTCTGATTTATTTCTAATTCAGCAATTAAAAAAAAATCAAATAGAAAAGTGAAAGGGAATGTCTAGGGAAATAATCCATGAAGGTGAAAGTGGTTACACAGACACACGTGTGGAAGGCCCAGCCAGACCTGGAGGTTTGGAATAGTTAATACAAGATGGAGCTAGAGAAGAGCCAGATTGCAGCGCTCCTTGAATCCATGCAGAGACCTGCGTGCATTTGCAATGAAGGGAGCTATGTTTTATAGCAAAAATGAAAGCAGTCTCTTATGAATATAAAATATAAATATGGCACTAGGGAATAGAAAACGCTGGAGAGGAACACAGAGCCAGGTGCCAGCCATATTCTATGCATTGCCATCTATCTCCATTTTATTTCCATAAGTTTACTTAGTACTTCACAGTTAATCTGAGGAATTAGCCTGGTACTCTATTAGGTACTATAGTTACATACATGCAGGATTGGCATTTTCTACAATAAGGAATGCTGCTGTAGTTATAGTGTTCCATAGCAACATTTTCAGCCTACACTGAAGAGTCTGAGCCAGTTGTGAAGCAGCTAGTAACTAATTCCCAAGGGGGCACAGAACCATTTCCTTACCAGAGAAAACTGGAAAATACTAGGAATCAGGTTAGATTTCTCATTTTTGCTCAAGCCCATTTATTAGATTACTNAATAGAAAACGCTGGAGAGGAACACAGAGCCAGGTGCCAGCCATATTCTATGCATTGCCATCTATCTCCATTTTATTTCCATAAGTTTACTTAGTACTTCACAGTTAATCTGAGGAATTAGCCTGGTACTCTATTAGGTACTATAGTTACATACATGCAGGATTGGCATTTTCTACAATAAGGAATGCTGCTGTAGTTATAGTGTTCCATAGCAACATTTTCAGCCTACACTGAAGAGTCTGAGCCAGTTGTGAAGCAGCTAGTAACTAATTCCCAAGGGGGCACAGAACCATTTCCTTACCAGAGAAAACTGGAAAATACTAGGAATCAGGTTAGATTTCTCATTTTTGCTCAAGCCCATTTATTAGATTACTRCTGAGTTAATTCAAAGCTAGCAGCACATAATTAGAACTAGATAGAAGAGCAACTATATAGAAGAGACTATTCACTTTAAGGTCTAAAGATTAATCTTCTATTTTCTTTTAATAAAAGTATTTTTATCTTTAAAATGACAAACTATTAAAACGCAACCATTTGAATTATGGAAGTCTCGAGGAAATAAAACCCTAATGTATTTAGCTGTTTATAGAAAATAAAACTGCTGTATTTGGATGAAAACTGTTTGAAATTATTTTGTCATTTTCAACAGCTGGAGGATGGTTGTTCTTCAGCCCCTTGATGAACATAACTTAAACAAGGAAGAGGTAAGCTGCTTTATGTTTAATGGGATAATTGCACCTTCTATATTATAAAGCTTTAATCATTTACTATTTAAATATCTAAAAGAAAATATAAAATAACATGATTTTTTGAGAATTTTTTCAAAAAGGATAGTAATTAAGAAAACACTGCTTTGTAAAAGTAATGTATAGCATAGTGTATCTCCCAAACCAACCCAAACAAAAGGGCAGTGTGGTACATATATAGTGCTAATACCAAGAGTCAAGGAATCCTAGAAGACAATTAACACTATCTTTTCATAGATCGGGCAAGATAGCACATACCTGCAATCTCTGCACTCCAGAGCTTAAGGTACGAAGAGTGCATATTCAAAGATAGCTTGAGCTACACAGCAAGATCCTGTCCCCAAACAACAAAAGCCCAAACAAAACAGTTCCATAAGCTGTGACAAATGGAGCACTGTGAGTCCATCTGTAATCTAGGTACATATTAAAACAAGGGCCATGGACAGGCTACTCAAACAGCTTCCTGCTCACAGAGACTATCTGAACCTGTTGTTTCCAAATCTTACCAGATAGAAGATCTTTCTGATGAAGTCTTCTCCCTAAGACACAGAAAATACGAAGAGAGAGAGCAAGCTAGGTGGTCACTGTGGGAGCAAAGCAAATGGCACAGAAGAAACAACAGGCAAGTATTTTAAGTTTAAAACATCAAAGCCATAATATAAGGAATGACCAGAAACTAGCCATACAGCCTGAGAAAGACCCCCTGAGAAGGAAAGCAGAAGGTACTGTGTCAGCTGGTGTGAGAGGTGGCATTGGCACGTGCAAACTTACACTCAAAAAATATCTGGGAAATTATGTGAGTTTCATGCTGCTAGCCACAGTATCATTATTATTAATATTACTTACCTAGAAAGGACAGGAACCTTATATAAAGTATTGTCATTTTATATAGCAATCATGGTAAATGCCAGTAATTAGGAGGCTGAGGCAGGGGTTTCTAGTTTAAGGCCAGGATAGATTGCACAGTGGACACCTCTTCTCCAAAGCCTCCAAGCCAGTTATCTCCATGTCCTTTAAATGGTGAACAGCACTAGGGCGGGAGCTGGTGTAATTCATTTTAGCAAACATCTCAAGCATAATACTATGCAAAGTCTTCGAGAAATTTTATTTTAGTATAAAAGGCATATATAGTCCATGGGACTTCTAAAAATATACATATTGTAAATAAGCATATGCCCAGAGTTCCACACTCAGGAGTCTGAGGCAGGATGATAATGAGTTAGAGCATTTGCTGTAGAGCAAAATTCTGTCTTAAAAAAAGTAGAAACAGGCCCATAGGTAGACTTTCGGGGAGACTATGACAGTCATTAATTACCTATTTGAGAATACCTCTAGTGTTTTTGAAATTATATTTCATTATTTTTAATATATTAAAATTTTGTAAATATTTTTAAAATATATTGATATTAAAAAAGCAATTTCAAGTAAAATGTAGTACTCTCTTAACCTACGAGACATCTTTCCATTAGCTAAATAACTAAAGTCCTTTCTCTTAGATGCTGAGATGTACTATAAATGCTTATTGAAAGAGTTCTCCTAATATAAGTGAGACTCTAGAAATACAGAGAAAAAAATGTGACTTAAGCATGTCATGTATAATATAAAAATAATGCAGAACAACTTGAGAATTTAGAACTGTAAAGGGCAAGTGCATGGCCCTTTCTGTCTTTTATAACCAAGTAACAAATGTGATAGAGTGCTTAGTGACAATGAAGCACTGAGTTTAAACCTTGGATAAAATCTTTCCTAAAGACAACACWGGGAAGATCATCAGATGACCGTGGGTAGAAATGCTGAGAAAAAAGCAGTACTGACCTAGTGATGCCCTGCATTCATTTATTTCCCTGCTAGAGCTTACAGTAAAAATGCGGAAGGGCAGGACTTGGTTCTGAAGGAACACTCAAGTGAACTTGGCAGTGCTCAGCAGGGTACTGCAGAAAGTCCTTTTGAGCTCCCAGCAGAAAGTCACAGTCTCTGTGCTCAGGACTCCCTTTCTTTAAATGATGGTCAAGAAGTCAAGGTAAGCCTGAGTTATTACTGTGTTTTCTTTTAATTGCCTTTTCACTTTATTTCACTTATGTGCAGAAATTGTTAACTGTAAAGTGCTTCATTACAGACCAAAGTCAGTGAGAATGTTCAGTCTAGTATGTCCAGGAAGGTCTATAGTGGAGCGCCCTAGTTCCATTATATTAACAATTTGTTTTTATTTATTTTTTTGAAGGCATGATATATTAGTAGTAACACCTTTCAACTATCTATGTACTTACCTGATAGGGAATGGGGATTCTATCAAACTTGCTCTAAAGGACAGATCTTTCCACTGACGACTCACACTTGGTGCACAGTAAGCACTACTACTRTTTTTCTGCCTCTAACATGTTTGTGTCCACAAAATCCAGTCCTACTCTAGGACAGTGTGTCCTAGCACTACATCTGCTCATGCATCTTTCCCCATTTGCAGGTATTGAAAAACAATTAGATCAAAAATGGAGTAGAGCTATGGAAATTAATATCCAAGTTGTAGACAATCAGGAAGAAAAAGTCAATGAATATCTGTAATAACAATGAGGTAGACAGGAAGTACAGCACATGTAAGAACCCTACAAGGGCTTTGCTCAGATATCCTTACACTGAACAGAGGCAAGTGTGCTGTCGCAGCTTTTTCTCTAGCAGAGGCAAAATGAAACAATTCCTAAAGTCAGGAAATTCTCAGGATATCCATTTGGACATGAGAGGAAAACAAAACCGGAACTTACATACTAGAAGAATAACTATAAAAACTGACATTATAGATTCCTTAACAAATAATTAAATGAGATAAAACTTAACTGAAAATGTTTCCCCTTTCAGTCTTTGCGGTGGGAACGGCGAGCTTTTCCATTGAAGGATGAGGATACAGCAGCCTTATTATGCCAAGATGAAAGAAAGGATCAGACTGAGGGGGCAAGCACAGCCTTCCAGGATGAAGTCTTCTGTAGCAGTACACCTGAGAGTGGCCACCCTCCAAAAATGCAGTTAGATGGAACAGAAGAATATAAAATCTTTGGTATAGGAGTTACTAATGTTAAAAGAAATAGGTGACAGGGAACATATTAAGAAAAAAATGTTACTGAAAGGAAAAGAGGAAAAAACATGCACCCTCTCTTCTGGATCTCCACCTCCTCTGGTCACAGTTCCAAAACAGGAGGAAGTGCCACATGTATCCATCTTTCACTGTTCAGGGAACATGTCAGAAGTCTCTTTTTGTTCTTCCTGAATCACAGAAGTAAGCTAGCTTCTCACCTACACAAATGCTAGTAACTTGTGTTTGCCAATAATACAAATCACAAGCACTAAGATATTAACTGCTGCAATTTGATGACAAATCACACCTCGGGGCATTTGTTGAGGTAAAAGCCCCTCTCTGACAGAACTGTTGATTTGCATCAAATGACAACTATTCTTTGTTTCTATTCTTATGGCAGTTCACTAAAATTGCCTCAATAATATGAGATTATACTAGTGTGTATAAAGAATATATACACATACAATGCACACATCTGTAGTCTTAAAACTGCATGTATGAACTACTCTATGCAATGTAAGTTGCCATGAATACCTARCACGGGTGCTGACTGATAACAGACACCTGAAAGCTTTGACTGTGGAGAGGGAGTTGTTTTTTCTTTTATTCTAAACATTGTTTAACCAATATAAGTTATTTATGGAAATTCTTGTATCAGATAACGCAATATTCATTTATTTGAAATCATTGTTCTCTCCTGGACTAACCACAGGCATTCTGCTTACTCCTAACAGAATTAAGAGAAGCAACTTAAGAGTTTAATATATTGATACATTTAAAAACTCACTCCGAGTTTCACTTGCTTTATGTACCTCTTCAAGACAGCAATTTAAAATGTAAAACAGCATACATATCATAATATGGTTGTAATTCTAGCTAATGGACAGCTAGAAACTTCTAATTTGGTTTTTCCTTACCATAGCTTACATAAATACCTACGCTTACAGGCATCCTAGATCAAGAATTCAAGCTTTCCAAGACCAAGACTTTAATGTAGAATACTGAGGAGAGTACATTAAGGAAGATTCTTTTTGAAGCCATACCATTTTTTTTTCCTAGATGAAAGTTAAGGACAAATTGTATCAACCACTTTTTGTTATGCAAAGAAAGGTTACTTGATTTGTAGTTCCCATACTACTGAAAATCCTGGCCATTGAGCTTGGACTCTGTTGGATTAGATACTTAAGGTGTTGTTGAAGAGTAGGAATTAAACTGGTCCTGCAGAAGGGGGGTGGGGAACCATTTAAATTCAATACTTACAAACTTTTGCTTATAGTTTTACTGTACATTTATTTTTAAAGAAAAAGATAACAAAAGCCAGAAAAATACAAGTTGTCCCAGCAAATAATTTCAAATCTTTGTCATGACTGATATTATAACCTTCTACATAGTTTTTTTAATTAAAGTTATTTCTATATGCCTTGTATTGTGTGATTTGATTAAATGCACAAGCCTTTCATAACCTAAAATAAAAACAAATATTAATAAACTTTTATCTTACAGGGCAGGTAAAAGCCCAAGCAAGCTCTGTATTCCATGCCTACTCATCAGTGTTCTTTTATTACTACTTATTTATGGATTAAGTCTGTATTCTATCATCTCTTAACCTACTTCTACCTTCGTAGAAATTATATCTATRTATATATATCCATACATACATACATCCTTGGGGTCAAAATCTATACTTCCAGAATATTCTTGACTTACTCCGATTCTGCTAGAGGATACAGTTACACTGAAAATAAGAAAAGTAAAAACTTTCTTTTTTTTAATCAACCTCAAGAGCTGTTTGTAGTCAGAGCAATAGTATACACCAGAAAACTGCTTCTGATTGGACCCTCTCCATGTATGAGGCTACTGGAGAGCTTTATGTTTTTTAGTCTTAAAATAGGAAAAAAATACCTGTTCTAACAATTATAGGACAACTTAGCAGTTAATATGATTACACCAAAGTGCTTAGGAAGTCAGAACAGACCTGATGCTTGCCATTTTGTGTGGCGCATCCTCTACAGTAGGAGAACTGTAGGCCTTCCAAAATCATGTTATGACTTTAATTCTCAACACACAAYAGTTATGGTTCCATTCAGTATACATAAGAGTTTATAGTGAAAACAAGGTGGGTGATTTTCTTAAAGTTAAAGAGCTACAATAGGGTGCTCTGTTCTATTGGTATCCAACCCAGTGGCGTGTCCAAGAGAACCTGTATGGTTCATTTCTGCTCCTGGCTATTTCATACCCTTAAGAATGGTGGTTGAGTGAGACCCAGGGGCAGGAAGGAATTACAGAGTAGCCTGCTGTGACAAAGAAAATACCTTGATAAGTCTGTGCTTGCATTTCAGAAACCCTAGGCTTCATACATTATTTTTATAATTTTTAATAAACCAAGTGTAAGATAAAAAGTAAAAATAACTCAAATGTCAGACCATGACATGCCACCCCATGAGAGCTTCTAATTTTAGTCTCATTCCATTCATATTCTCAGGCATATAAACAAATCACAAATGACATGAACTATAGRAAATATGGATGTCATTTGCTTTAGGGAAATATCAGGGAATCAACAGAACAGTCTTTGTAAAAATACAGAAAAATGTTTTTCATAGTAGCTAATTTTCCTCTGTAGCCATTAAGACACATTTCTGTCTATAAGCTTAACAATCATATTTTCACTCTTTACAAAAATCATTCTCCCAGTATAAACATGAATATTTTTTATCACGCTAATTTCTAAATGGTATCTCTAAAAAGGTAGTTATTTCTAACCTCTTGAACATCCTGCACAATTGATTTTAATCACTGGAATGCAGCACTGCTTCGATTGCAATCTGATTTGGTAGTCAATATTCCTTTTCCAGTAAAAAAGGTTTCATAGGCAGAAACTGGGTTTCTTGTGGCTTCATCGATCAAGAGAACGTTTCTGAGCCGCTTCTGAGCAAACGTTTCTTAGTAAGTTGATAACAGCTCTGGGGTCATCACTCCTCATAATGGCACTGCCAGACACAATCATGTTAGCTCCTGCCTGTAAGAAGTACACAGCTCTGCATTAGCAGGGAAGAAATTGAAACCTAAGTCCCGAACTAGCATTTCCACCCTTGCTTCCATCACCATTTTCCCAGAAGCTGACTGTAGCACTCTTAATTCACTGAGTGAAGAGGGGAAACGCTTATCAATGAGGCCACACTATCATTTGTAAATAAGTTACTGGTCACTGGACTGTGGGTTAACCAGCCCTAAGCTGCACACAGTACCTCTGCAACTACTTGGGTAAAGCTTTAAACTCTAGGACTTCAATTCCATTCAGGTCTTTCCTATGCATATCAATGGCCCCAGACACTAAGGAAACATTGTATCTGTCTGTTTCTAGAAAGTCTAAAAGGAGTCAATGTGAAAAAACACCCCGAACATTAATGCCTTGCCATTTTATGTCAGAAAAGAATGTAAAAATATATCTCAATGCATTCTTAGGTTCTACTATGGTTTAGAGTGCTGGGTGACATTTTTAAATGTGTAGGCAAAGAAATGGGAGGGAGTTAAAACTTTAAAACTTCAAAGGAGTTAACTCCAAATTTATGGCCTGTGATTTGAGCTGAGGGAAACCCAATGTGTTGTGGAAGTCTCCGTTGGAAGCTGGAAAACTACAAGCTGAGGAAAAATTCTCCAATAAGACCCAGTCACCTGATAGCACAGTGTTTCATCAAAAACACTCTTTGCAGGAATTAGAATCTATAGGATTATTGATTAACATGTCTCTTAATTTGAGCAGGAACAGAAGTTTTTAAAAAAGCAATAGTATCTAATAGTATCTAAAGGATGATCTGCTCAGTAATCATCTGTCCAGCCACTTTCAAAAGACTCATCACTGCCAAGCCTTTTTTTTTTTTTTTTTTTTTTTTTTTTTTAAAAAGTTAAGGTCTTGCTATGTAGCCTAAACTGGCCTTGAACTTAAAACTCAAATTTCTCCTGTCCCTCATTTCTATACCTTTCTTAGTAATTGCTGAGCTTTTCACTGTATTGAAGAATCTGAATAAAAATGAGCCATGTGACTTCCGGTCACCTACTGTGTGTTCTTAGGTCACCTGCTGTCATTACCATCTAATGACACCCAGAAGCAGAACTGAACTAGGGCAGCTCCCAGGCAAAACAGGCTTGGTAATGGGAACTAGGCCTTGATTTTCAACAGAACTAGATCTAGTCACTTGTTATAAAACTCAAAACAGGTAGCCAATACTTTTAAATTCTAAAGACAGCGTGATTAGGCCAGTTAAATTTATCTATTTTTCTTCACTTGAGAAGTTATCTTTTAATAGAACTTAGGGGTTTTTCTAAGGGCAATGTACTCCTTCTGGAGACCAGAATTCACTAACAATTTATTTTAGGAACTTACTTGTTCTTTACTTTCTAACCCTATATTTGAACAAAAAATATTTTCTCAAGAAAAAATGGATTTGAGCAATCCTTTGGTGCTAAGCCTGTCCTGAGGTCTCAGCTGTGGGAACTGTCCCAGTCCCAGCTGAGGAGTAGTCTCACCTCCGCACACTTCTGAACAGTGTCAGGACCTACTCCACCATCGACCTCTATATCCAAAGTTGGAAACTGGGTTCTCAACCAGTGAACCTAGACATACACGAAGAAACAGTGACTCCCACAGTAGACATGCAAGGGAAAGCAAGCACACCAAACACCAGAGCTAACATTAGCAATGAAACAGCTAAGCCCACCCACCCTACATACAAACATTACTGGGGATCACTTCAGTAGACTGAGCATATTATGTTTGTAAAAGCAGTTTAGCAAATGACATTCAATTTGTGATAGCTTTACAAAGACTGCAATGAAAACTAAAGTGACCCAAGATCACAAAGATAAGTTTAAAACTTTTGCAATATGGTTGAAATATTAATTTATATTTTATAGCCTATCATGCTGTGTTACAGTATCTGAARGCATCTGTCCCCTCACTTCCAAAACAGGACATGTCTCGATGACATATATTACAGATATGTCTACTGAATAGACACCTATGGCAACAACCTCACCCCAGAATAGAATATTTCTTTTACCTTGGGCATCATATCTTCCATGAATTTCTGCCCTCCAAACCCAGGTTCTACGGTCATTACTAAGGCCATATCTATTTGATTAGCCCACGGGGCCAAATATTCAACTGTAGTTCCTGGTTTGATGGCAAGGCCAACCTGTAACAAACAAATGCTAAATCATATTATTTTCCTATTGTATTATAGTGGCCTAGTTTTAAAAAAAAAAAAATCATCTTACAAAACAATATGAAAATTATCCAAAGTGTAACAGTTTGTTTTGTTTTTAAGTTAGAATTATTTTTGCTACCTTATTTTTTGTTCTTATTAAAAAATTATTCTTCTTACAATATATTTGATCATGCCCTCAACGCCTTCCAGGTCCTCCCTACCCACCCAGCTTTACCTTTTCCATCTTTCTTTCTTAAAAACCAGCTGCCCCTGTCCAGACCTTTCTCTGGTCTTACCAGTTCTGACAGGAACTAGTATAAATAAGACTCCTATCATTGACTTACCTTCATCCCATTCTCTCGGATGTCTTTAATCAAAGCCCCTGGATTCTCAGTTGCCTCAAGATGAAAGGTATATTGATTGGCACCTGCCACAGCCATTGGTTTTACCCACTGTTCTGGCCTAGACACCATCATGTGCATATCTAGGAAGAAAAGACGTCTCCTATACATTACTGAGAGGAACATACCCAGCTCACAGGATGAAGTCAGCCTATAGGTTTGTTTATTTTGTCATTATGTATATAAATTATTCTGGCATTACAAAATTGATCAATTATACTTTGGTATAGAATTTATCCTAAAGATACATTTTGGTTATATTCACTTATGAAATATTTTTTTCCACAAAAAACACATTTACTATATGTGAAAAGAAATGAAATCAGAAAACTGAGATCTAAGTCCAAGAAATGCTACTTTCAAAGGTTTAAAGAAGTTACACTATCTATCTAGCCTTGTTCTCTTCCAGAGAGCCAAGTGTGATTCCTTCCATATGCTCTTTCAGGTTACATTTAATGAACTGTTACAATAATGGATGCTCTAGGTCCTAGAAATCGGGCTGTCTGTCTACTGCCTTTGGGGGCATTCTTGGTGAAACAGTATGCAAAAGAAGATAAAATATGAGTTAGGTTGAACAGCTGAGGCCAGCACAACTGAGACTGGGCTGTACTATGAGGACATGATGTCAAGGAAACCAGCAGGTGGGGAAGACAATGAAGCTCTGCAGGGTGCTGGGATTTATTCTTAATGAGATGGAGAAAACAAAGCTTTCAGTGAAGTGACAAGGGGGGAGCACTACTGTGACAGGAACCCAGGAGAAAGTCATGCTCTGGAGGCATAGCAATCTAAAAGGTGAAAGGAAAATGCAGATGCTGCCAAGGATTTGGCCTGAGCAAGAAGAGAGCTAGCAAGCTTGGGGGTGGGGATGGGGCAGTGGGGAGGGAGGATGGTAGCCAAAAGTTTATGTACTTAAACAAAGGCATAGTCTTCGTGAAGTTTCTAAAGCCTGTAGAGGAATTTTAATCCAGCAACATGGTTGTTCTGGCAAGGGATTACATCCAAAGAAAGGATCCCACCAGATGGCAGACATACTCTGGATTACAGTATGATCTGGAAGAAATACAGATGTACTCTTAGGTACATACCTTTAGTCTTTAACAAGGAAGGTAAGTTTTAATTGAAGAAAGCAGCCATGTTGAAAAGTGACATCTAATAGAGGGGGAGACAAAGTGAGAAATCAGAAACATTTACTAGAATGAGTCAGTGATAGGATACACCCAACACACATGAGAACAGCAGACAAAGAAAGGCTTCTTAAGAGCAGCAAGAGGAGAAATTGATAGTTTGGTGAGTAGTGTGCATATGTGGCAATTTTACCTAGACAGTTTTACCAAGATGGTAGAGAAAGTACAAGCTAGACACAAGAGAAGACAGAACTAGCCAAAGAATGAGACAGAGCCAGAAGATTAGAACATATTGCCAAAATTAGTATCAGGCCAGACAGAGCAATTCAGTCAGAAGCTGAGAAAAGCCAGATTGAGTCAGTCAGCTTAGATTACACAGAAGTTAGAAGTTTCCAGGCTAGGCCTAGGGATAGTTAAAACAGAGAAGGAAACACACTCTGGGCTCAGTATGACTTGGCTCTGCTCACCTCATCTGAGGCAATAAAAGCGACATTTATAAAAACAGAATGTGTTTCCTGGGGAAATGGTAGCTCCGAAGAGTCAAGACCACAAAAACCATCCTGTGACCACTTCTCTACAGGGCAGTGTGGAGAGTAATGAGTTGGGTTTTTTTGTTTGTTTGTTTGTTTGTTTGTTTGCTTTTTGGTCAGAGGAAGTACATTTTTAGCATTGCTAAGATATATTTTACAAATAAATTCTAACACTTCAGAATGAAACTAATATTATAAAATTTAAAAACTTTGGAAAAAAGCTAGATAACACCAGCAGCATACATTTCTAAACTAACAAAAACATGTTAATAGATAAAAGCTTCATATAAGAGCAGCAGTCCTAGAACAGGGTCTAGCGCTCTCTAGTTGATACTGGCTAGATATACAATACAGGTATTATGTTAGATATTTTAATTAAGACATTTTACAGTACTAATCAGCACACAGACTATGGTAAAGAGTGCTTGCTGACAGTTTACTTTGCACAGCTTCAGTTTGGGGGTTTTCAGGTGTCAAGTGTGATTTAAAATGTTAAACAGAGAGGCTGGAGCGATGGCTCAGGAGTTAAGAGCCCTGGATGCTCTTCTAGAATAGTGGGGTTCCATTCCCAGCACCTATATGGCCACTTGAAACTGTAACTCCAGTCTCAGAGGATCTCAGACCCACTTATACCCTCTGCTGGCCCCAAGCATGCAAGCTGTTCATAGACATACCTGCAGGTAAAACACCCAAATAATAACATGTTATTTTTACGAAAATTAAACAAAAAGTCCCTGGAATAAACACATGGTAAGTTTTATAATGTACCCCACATCTGCTTGCTCTTTGAGTCACCCCTCTGACCCGTGGACACCATATACTACAGACACTACATATTACACATTACATACTACTGCTGGTTCAGCACTTGGCAGCTGGCTTAAGAGATTACATCTAATGTTCTGATATCACAGTGCTCATGATCAAGTTACCCTATTTCTAGAAAAGTAGTATTATTTTGTGTGCGTGTGTATGCATGACGTGTGTAAGTACAGGTCTGTGCATTCTGGGAAAAGGAACACAACTCGGGCTGTTATGCTTACATAACAAATACTTTCACCTTTGGGTTATCTTGCTGACCTCTACTTTTTACTTGCTAACAGGAGCACAAGAATAATGATGGTGACAAGAGGGTAAGTTCTGATGCTTCCTTTAAGTAATACTGCAATCTTTATCACTGTGTTTAATTATGTTAGACTTTAACACAGATGTGTAAGGCAATGATGCTGTTTCCTGCAGTTGTAAATATTCAGACAAGATATTCCTTATTTAAAAATAAGTACATTATCTTATTAGCATGCTAATTTACATTGATCTTTAATAAATGGTAAAAATCATATGTATACCAAAAAGTTGGTTTGATATCAATTACTTTATGATTTATAACTAGTAAATATGTGGTTTATATGCTTATTTTATATATCTGTACACCTGGAGCTGTAAACTTTACTTTGTATCAGGCATGGTCTTGCACATGGTCCTGTAGCACTCTGGAGGGAGAGCTGGGAGGATCAAGAGTTCAAGGCCAGTCGGAGGTATATGAAACCCTACCTGCCCCTCAAAAACAAACAAACACAAACCCACAAACACCCTGTTCTTTGTGTATTGTACAGTGTAAGGGAGGTAGTATCTTCTTGATACAGTGATAAATCACAACTGGTAGTCAACCCTTAATAATAACAAATGAGTTTTTCCAGATTGTAGACCAAGCACTATTGGCACATTTGACATAGGCAAAGCTCAATATGACGGTTTAGAGGTTAGTCATACTAAATTCACCTTTGACTGACAATGTTTTCAACATACAATGTAAGTATTGTTACCCAGCCCTATGATAAGGTAAGGGGCATGTCTAGGTGTGGCTGAGCACAGAAGACAGCGGGTTTCTAATAATATTTACAAGCTCTTTGGCAACAAGCACAAGGAAGTTTGGAAGTGACAAGGTGACTTTATTAGTTAAAAACAAAATCTATAAACGTCATTTCCTAAAATGAACAATTTAGCTGTCATTTTTGTCTTTTAAAAGAGAAACCTGAGGTTTGGAAAAGGCAGTTAGTTGAGCTTATGCAAAGGCACAAGCTGTCTGGTCAGAGGAATGTGTCTACTCCGCGAGTACAGCGGAAGTGTTCTTCCTACTCAGTCCTATGATAATCGATGAGACATTACTCAAAGATGAACTTATTAAAGACAAACTCTATACTGCTTCGCCAGTGACATGTACTGTAGACACAGAGCAGCATCTGTCAGCAATGAAGCACAGTCTGTCTACCACAGGAGTCCAGTGCCACTGCACCACTGACTAGATTATGACACCAAAAAACTAACTCATCACTGATCTGCAGAGCCAGTATGGATAGTGACCGATAATGTCTTAGTATGAAAATGCCTTTGATCTCATAAATGAGCTAAAGCAGACTTCCATGGTTTTCAATACTATAGATCACTGCCTTAGATAATGGCTTCTTCTTGTTGTTTTACTTCTTAGATATCTTTTATACTCAAAACTAACATTGAATAAATAGTTCAGAGCTTTCAAAGGCTGCTGATACAGAGCTGTTAATATAAGAATCTCCAGAGGCTAAGACAAGAAGATTCCAAGTTCAAAGGAAGCCTGGATACAGAGTAAGTTCTAAGTCAACAGGGGGAACTTAGGGAGACCCTGCCTCAAAACTACAAGTACAGTTAGGAGGTGCTGGGAAAGTAGCCATGGAAGTCTGACAACCTGAGGTGGATCCCTGGAACCCATAGGAAAAGTGGATAGAGCAGTCCCACTTAGAGAGAACATCAAGGACACTCTTGGTCAGCTAGGTGGAGTATGCAGAAAGACAGATCCTGCTTCAGTAGGGTGGAAAAATGAGAGATAACTCCTAAAAGCTGTCCTGACCTCCCCTACACAAGCACGTTACCTGCACTCATGCACACAGGTGTACGCGTGAGCACATACACATTCACCCCCCTATGCACACATATTTTTTAAAAAATAGTAAAAGGCTACGGTTGGAATTGGCATGTGCAATCCTAAGTTGACCTCCTGTTACATCAACAAAACTCTAGATCCTTATAGGTAGGACATACAACTTATGAACTATTTGTTTATTTTTAAAGATTTCACGTTCAAATATGTAAAAATGAATGTCTGTGTGGGTATGTGTACGTAAGTGCAGATGCTTACAGAGGCCAGAAGGGGGARTTACAGTGGTTTTGAGCAATTTGATGTGGGTGCTGGGAACCAAACCCTGTTCCTCTGTAAGAGCAGGGCATGCTCTTGACTGTGGAACTGCACCTCTAGCCTGGTGTACTTGTTAAAATGTAGCAATGTGCTAATTATCTAACAACCAAATCAAACTGCTTAGCTATAAAAAACAAAGGGCTCAAACCCCAAGTATTAACACAGCATATTCATCTTTACTTTGGAAAATTTTCCTGAACTATTAATTAGCAAATTTATATACACAAACATCATACATACCCACCTAAATCCAAGAAGAAAAAGTGGACTGTATATGGGGCTGGCATTGTATCATGAAAGACTAATGGTAAAAGATATAATGACTACTGAGAAGTAAGACTGTGAGCCAGAATATAAGAGGAAAGACTAATGAGACACGTAAGAAAGAGTAGTGCAGTGTGGGAACAGAGTGACTTATTTAGTCATTTCTCATAGTCAATGTAACATGTAATTGTAAAGTCATGGCACACATTACTAGCATATTCAAGAAGACATTTACTTTGAAAACTCCTTTCCAAAACAATCATGTTTAACACAAGATTATATTCTACTGTATGAAATTTAAAAAGATGAACATGCTAGCAAACACGAGGTAATATTCACATTTTCTTTGGTTCTCTCAAAATAGATGAATCTTTTCGGCTTGAATAAGATGAGGGATGGCTATGAATAAGACCAATGCAGAATTGTAAATGTTCTTTATGAGGTGTTTGGTTTTCTTTAGTTTTTATGTCTCAACTCTGTGATTCTCAGATGTGAATTTTGCAGATGACAATAGCATGTTGTATGTCAAAGGCTGAACGCACTTGTGACATGCTGCACTCGGCACGGACATGCTTGCTAGGGCCGGCTCTCAGGACGGTCTGCCTTAGTAGGATGTCCTGTGTCTGCTCTGCTGATAACAGTCAAAAGACGCATGTGGCTACTAAGGACTTGTAATGTGACTTTACTTGTAATTGTAAATTACAAACTAAATTTTTATTTTAATTAAAGTATCTAAATATGGGTTTTAGAGCGACCACACTGAACAGTACAGCTAGAGTCCTTCATAAAATTGCTCTACTGGCAAAAAACTTAAGATTCACTTAGATATACAAGTTACAGAAAACATTATAAACTAACTTGACTCGGTGCTTAGAAAGGCCCCTCTAAGGAGATAACAACCAATCCTAGGGCTGATGTGAGACAAGAGTTTTTCCAGGTAGAATTGGTGACAAGGCCCTGGGGAAGGGAAGGTATTGGACTGCCAGGATCAAGCTGATGACGCAGCAGCACAGGATAAATTAAAAGGGTGCAAGATGAACTTGATCAACCAACCCTCTCCTTTATTTAAGCAACAGAAGCAGTTTTAAACGGTATAACAACCCACTTACCAAAGAAAGGGTCCTGGCCTAGCTGCTTTCGGAGGCTTTCAACCACAGGATGACCAAAAGTGATGTTGGGAACAAAATGCCTGCAAGACAAAAAAGAAAATCTTACTCCAAAAATATTTCCAATCCCACTTCTGAATTTTTCACTATGAATTCTAACAAGAGAACAAAGGAAAGTTTAGAATTGCATTTTCCCAAATAATCCTTAACAATTTTAGTATTAGACAAATTAAACAAAAATAACCAGATAAGATCAAGTTTACAATTAATGTGTGCTGTCACATATATCTTCATAATGACAAGTCTGTAATTCATAACCCATGGCAAGCAGAAACAGAAAGATGACAAAAGACAGTTCAGACTTGCTCAAGGGACACACCGTTAATACAGGATTCTATCACAGGTGTCCTGAATCTTAGCCTCTAGTCTACTTCAACAACAGGCCACTAAATTAGTTTATTTAAACCCTTTAAACAATAACCATTTAAAAAATCGATATTTATTGGAGCTAGTCAAAGTGTATTGAGAGGTTAGTTCACTCCAGGTGTTATACCTTTCTTTATACCTCAGACTAGTAAAAACAGATATGATTTACATCCTCTTTGAAGCACATGGTAACTAGCACCCTTCAATCATTTGGTTCATAATCTGTGGAACAGATTTCAAATTAAGTCAGCCTGATGCCAACCCCAAAACACTTAACCTTTAAACTCCTTAAGTATTAGGTACATACAAATATTCTGAAATCCAAATAAAATCCCAAATCTGAGACAATTCTGCTCACAAGGATTTTAGATGAGAGAAATTCAATTTGCACCCCTTTCAGCCCTTACTAAGCAGCCGATCCAGCTCTTTATGAATAGAACTGTGGGATGAAAGAAGACGAAATCCCAGAACAAGTGCATGGACAGGCATGCACACTCAACTGCTACATTAACTGAAAATAAACTATAGTGCTATAGCCCTGAAATGTGGGGTTTGAGAAAAGCTTAACAATAATGCCCACAACATAAATACTTTAAGTATTCTGTAGAATTCTGAAATATTAGAAGAGCACAGGACTTATGAAACATTAATATGTGTAGGACCAGAAAAGCCGAAAAGGAAGAGAAGGCAGAAATAAGCAAGTTTAGGTCAAAGGGGCAAGGGTGTTGACCAAAGCAGGAGCAGGTTCCATAAGATTATGGATGTCCAATGTTACACGCAGGTGTTCGGAGTTTATTGCAAGGTAAATATCAAGTTGGGTATTAGGGCAAGAAGCAAGTAATAAAATACATACAATAAAGCTTGAAAATGGACTGGGCAAAAGCTGCAAGAAGGAAGGCAGGTGTTAATACTAAGAATCGGTAAAAATGTCAAAAATAGGCAAAAAAAAAAAAAAAAAAAAGAGGGCCTGTCAACAACTGATTAGATGCATCAGGGAGTAAAAGAGTCAGCCATGGTTAAGGCTTTTTCTAACTACTTCCCATACCCTGAACTTTTTCAGTGTGGCAACCCACGGGACAGGTAGCACCTATATTTTACAGGCAAGGGAACGAAGCCTAGTGTCTTACAATCAGTCAGTGCCGGCAGCCGGAGCTAACACAGGCAATGAGGCTACAAAGTCCAGTCTCAGCATTCACCTGCCAGTAGACACTGGATCAACAGTCCTGGGAGGGAGCAGAACTCACATTCTCCGATAGACCTGAGAGGGCCAGAACAAGCGGGCCATGGCTAAGTTCTCTAACCAGCGGATCCTTGGAGGCTCAGTCTCTAGTATTTAGAAGATCATCCACTGCCTGTCCAAGGGCCATCACTGTCAGGACTCAATCACACACTGATGTTAGTTACACCAGAGAAAAGGGACCAGTAAGCAGGCTGCAACCCAACAGACTGTTCTACAACGTTACACAAAGTCTTCAATTGAATATACTGTTCTTTTAATTTACTGTGTGGCCTTGAAAATTAGTTTGCTCAAATTTAGGTTTCATTTATTATTAAAACAAACATAATGACAAATACTATGGGCTGAGAAGCTGAGCACCTAATAAATGCAAATTTACTTGAGAAATACAAGAATAACAAAAAAAACTACCGACCTCTAAGTTATGTGAACTATCTGCTCCTGGTAATGAATTCAATGAACTGGTTTACTAAATTCACCAAAAGACCAATATGCACCAACATTTTCACAAGAAGCTAAAGGCTTGTGGCTAAGCCATAACCAAAAGGCGCAAAAACCTAGGCATGAAATCAGCTATTTTGGAATTGCCAGACAACATGAATTATCAAAGGATTTCCAACCTCTTGATGAGGGCTACTGAGAGTCCAAAAACGTAAGAACATGATTTTTTATCAAATGCCTCAGATTTCTTACCAGACCAGAAAATCATTAATTAATTTACTCTAAAGCAAAGGAATTCACCAGCAAAGTTGGCTTCATCACTGTTTCAGTCTGACACTCCTCATAACCTCCCTCTGAAGGGAAAATATAAGAAAAGGGGTCCTCCTTCCTGAAACTGGGGACTTGCTGCGGATAATCCATAGCTGCTGTAATGCAGGAATCTAAGTTTCCTCTTTCAGCAGGTTCTATCAGCATCCCTATACTTTAGTTATAACTGGAAGGCAGACAAATCAACAAACAAAATTAAGAGGATTAAGGTTGGTACAAAACACACCAAGAGAGGAACCAGAAAATCTTCCCATGGATCCGGAACTGTAGAGTCTTTGGCTGGTGGCAGATGGCAGACAACATTAAGAAGCAAAACTGAGTAGGTGAGACAGGCTACAGCGGTAAGGCCCAGGACACAATGAGAAACTGGTTAAAGATGCTTGCCTCACTCAATTCTAAACAATCAAGGCCTTACCAGAATACAGAACAGAATACCAAATCTTTGATATCATCAACATGGCCCACCCGCAAAAGCTAGAGGTTCAGTATTCATGCAAAATCTCTCCAACTTCAAATCCCAATGATTAATTTAGAGGTAGCCATGTGCTGTGCTCCCATGCTTGGGATCAACAATTCCAGCTGGTATTCCGACATGGTGTGTTTTGTGCTTTTCTCAAAATGTTTTTCCAGAAAATAAACCTGTCCTTTACTTCAGCTATCTAACCACATGTGTGTCTGGCCACCTAGGGTTTCTCAGCCTAGTTTCTGACTTTCTAGATAAATTCAGTTTTAAACAGAGAAGAAAACTGAGGGATGGAGGGTAAGCTGAGGAGGGAGGGAAATATTTTGAGGCTGGCCCTTTTGTAGCGGGATCCCACGGCTCTCTTCTGGAGACACTGCAGTACATCATGCTTTGTCTACTCTGCCAGGGCGATGGGAAAGAGGCTGTAATTCCCCGAACTGCTTTCCTCTTTTGCAAATGAAGAATAAAAACAGCTTTTACTTCAACGGTTAAACAAACAAACAAACAAAAACAAACAAACAAACAAAACCCCAAAGGTTTGAAGGCATAAAAATTATACATGAAGAATTTAGGTTTTCCAAGCCAGTGGTAGAATGATTTAAAAAATTCATCTTTTGCCTTTTTACTAAACTTAAGTCTGCCATGGGGAAGGGGGTCTGCTGGGGGTGGGGACAAAGGTGACTCTCAGAGATGCTCTCTAGTATTACTACACAATGATAGCATGACTTTACTTCTCTTACCAAGAAAAGTCAGATCCTGCTCTTGGGAAGTTTACAGTACATCAGCAGAGAGAGAGAGACATGGCGTTGCACCTTACTCTTCACCGCTAACATATTAACCTCAAAGAGTACCAGGACAGCCCAAAGAGCCCTGGCCCTACACAAAGAACCAGATATCTCAAGAATACTGAGAGCTAGAGACACAGTCTCATCCAATACCAAATGGCCAGCTCTAAAAATATACACACAAGTGGCATTATACAGACTGAGTAGGTCACATTTATGTATTTAGGGATATGTGTGTGTATATATTTTTACGTATGTGTGCAATAATTAATTTTTAAAAGGTCACAGATTTGAAAGAGAGCAAGGTCTATGGGGTTTGATGGGAGGAAAGCGAAGGGGGAGTGATTTAGTTATATAGAATCTCCAAAAAATTAAAGACGTTTAAAAATAAGGTTAAAAAGCCAGGCACACTGAGGAGGCAGAAGCCTGTGGATCTCTGTAAGTTTGAGGCAAGCCTGGGCTAAAGCATGAATTCCAGGACAGCAAAGTGGTCTCAAAACACCAAAAAAAAAAAAAAAAAAAAAAAAAAAAAAAAAAAGTACCAGAATAGAATGTCAACTGCTTCTAAGTACTGCTATCACCAACATTTCTATTAGCAAAGTGAAAGAAATGGTCTCACAGACTCCATCCATTCTGCATCAAGCAGACTCACACTTCTACCTGTAGTCTGTTCCATGCTGAGACCGCCCCCCACATTCTCTCAGGCACCCAAATCAAACACCATCTCTGTGGTATATATAATTCTAGTCAGTCTTGGGCTTTCAAGTAAGTGTTAAGAAAAACAAGAGATTTAACCACAGAGAGCAAAAAGAGAAAAAACTGCTATGGAGAAAAAACCAGTGACATTAAAAAGAAATTGGTGTAACTGAGTGTGGTGACCCATGCCTGCAAACCCAGCCTGGGAATCTGAGGCAAGATTTTGAGTTTGAGGCCACTTAGATTTATATAGACCTTGTATCAAAAACAGAAAGAACAGCAACACCCACCAAGAAAAGAAAATAACGACCTGTTTGTAAATAAAACATATTTGCCAATTTGACTGAGGGCAAACAGACTTTGCTTATTTGAAATAAATTTATTTTTCTATCTCACTATAATTCTATGCGAACTTCCGGTGGGAAAAGCTAGTCAAAAAGCCAAGAAGATTCAAGTTCCAAGTCTGTCACAATCTTCTGTAATCTTGAGCAAGTCTTACAGTCTCTTTTGGGTCTAGGTTTGTTTCCTCACTTCAGAAGCAACTTCGGAAACTTGTACCCTGATTCGGAGCATTATAAGCTATAACTACAGTGCTTAAAGTTACTTACAAAAAAAAAAAAAAAAAACCCAAAACAAACAAACAAAAAAAACCACAAAAACCTGACTTCCCTGAAGAGCAGGGTGCCTGAAGAGAAAATAGACAGGAAAATCAGAATTCGAATGGTTATTCGATACAACTAACAACTGCAGAGAATCTGTTGCATGCCAGGCACTGGACTTGCTCGTTTCAAGTTCCCAAAGACGCGGAAGCGTTCTATTATCAATACTTCCATTTTCCTCACACTGAAACCGAACCCCAATGAAGGCTGAAGCGGCTTGTCTAAGACAAGTCGGCAAGGGGTCGAGCTTGGGAACCCCATCCAAGTGTCAARCTCATAACCTTTGACGAGTCTGTCTCCCAGCTTTGGCAAGAACTAGTTATGTGAGTTTGAGCAAGTCGTGCCTGTCCCGTTGGGCCTCAGTTTCTCTACGAGTTCACGAGAGTAATGTCCTGGACACTGGAGGCGGCTCCTGGGTCCTATCACCACAGGTGACGGGGTGGCGGGGAAGGACCGGGGACTGGGCCCCCAAGTCATCCAGGGCCGGCTCGGTGCCTTCAGCAGTACTCTTGGCGAGGCAGCCCGTCGCACAGGGGCGCCGTGCACCCAACAGGCGCTCGCTGAGGTGCAGCGACGCGACCCGCGCGGCCAGCCCGCCCCGAGCCCCGCGGAGTTACCCGTCCATTACATCCAGGTGCAGGTAGTCGGCCCCCGAGTCCAGCATGCGCAGGCACTCGGCCCCCAGGTTGGCCAGGTCGCTGTTGAGGATGGACGGGCCGATCTTGCAGCCGGACGCCATGGTGCCGGTTCCCTAGAGCGAGTGAGCCCACGAGAGCCCGGGCCAGCCAAGACTTCGTCCCGATTGGGCGCGCCGCACTGGCTCCGCCCCCTCCCACCTCGCACTGTCTTCCGGACTCTGCCGGAAGCAGCTGCCCTGCGGCAAGGAAGTCCCGCCTCCTCCTGGGGGTGGGGCTCTCAGCTGGCTGACTAGGGGCGGAGCCAGGTGCAGAGCTTCTGCCTTCTGTCTTGGATTTCTCAGGATCTTCTGTCTTCTCAGTATCATGGCTTCTTTTCCTTTTAGAAGAAAAAATAGATTATTGAGTATAATGAGCTGATCAGCTAGACTACCGCCTACAATGTAGGAATTTGTTTTTAATTTTTTATTTCATACATGTATGCCATATATTGTGATCATATTCAACTCCATTACTCTTTCATACTCCCCTGCCACTCCTCCTGACACCTCCTTCCCAATTAATCCCTCTCCAACTTAAATAACTTCGCGTGTCTGTAGGTTTTGTGCAGGGAGCCACAGTTGCTTCTGCAATCATTAATTGCAGCATTTCACAGAACTTTCCCCACCGTCYCTCCCTCCGTCTCTTACAGTCCTCTCTCTTCTGGGATGTTCTCTAGTCAGGCTGCTGATAATTGGTGACTGCTGAGTACTCATTGCAGTAGCCAGTTTGGTAGAGTTGCTATTCAGCCATAATTCTTGAAATGGATAAGTGTCGTAATGTCAAGTGTTTCCAGAGTCTGGGTCAGGAAGAAATGAAAAGGTACATGAAGATACACATGGATGGAACAGGAGCAATTCCTAAAGAACAAGAATGGAGATCTCATATTTTTATTAAAAGCATGGTGGTAATTTAGAGGCCATGGTTTCTTCAGGGGACACAGTGAGAAGAAAATCGTCTTTAATGTTCCGACTAGGGGATATACCAGCGTTCCAGGTCATAATCTGGGCAGTGAAGTCAACTTGGCTCGCTGTCTTCAATATCTACATTTCTCTTTATTTTGAAAGGTAGAAGATGAGAAACAGGAGTAGGTAGGTATCAAATGTGGAGGTAGAGGGACTGAGGGTGTTTACCCATTAGTGACTTTAGGCCAGGGATAGAGTGGAAGCGTGAAGAACACGAGATAAAGGAAGGCACAGTCCAGGCTTTGGAAAACAATCCTGAATGAGCTTTCCCATTCCCAATGGAGAGAAATGAAATTAGAGCACATTAAATGATCTTAGATTTATTTTATTATATGTGCATATTCAAACACAGAAATCATTAGCTTTCATAAATATCTTTCATAAACATCTCAGTATTTATTCAGATGCATTTTCCCATGCTCTTTGGTCATTCAGTGTTCATAACAGACTTTATAGTCATCTGAAGGAAGTTGGCTGTGTAGTCAATCCTTTGTTTTTACCTACAAAATGGCTAATAAAGGACTTTGATCCCGTGGTCACAGTGACTAATAAAAATATCATGGAGGTACGTAGATTTATGATCCTAAATGATCCTTAAATAAGTAAATTTATCATAAACTTTCCCAAATATATTCTGCCCTCTACTTGTTTTTATTCTCCTGAGTGTCAAATCGAAGTTTGCTTCTGAAATGCTGCAGTTGAGACCCACAAAAGTAGATGAGGAAGTGGGACGTTGTACTCACTGCTGAGACACAAGGCCATGGATTGGTAGTGTGAGGTCACAGGGCGAGAGTGGGACTCTATGTGACAGCAGCAAAATCTGGAGAGTTCTCTGGTAAAGTATCCTGTGTAACTCAAGGAAGGTATTTAGTTCATGTTTTGGACTATAATTCTATTCATCTATGACCCTTTCTTCCCTATGGATCTCTGTACGCACACTATTATTTCCTCGGAAACTCTAGGAATGGGCAGCAAAGTGGAGAAAGTTCTTCACTGACTAAAAGAACAGATGCTAAAAGAGAGATGCCATCCTGTCTTAAGTTACTCTTGGAGGCTCAAAGCAGAAAGCCAATGGATGCCTCCAGCACTGACATGTGCCCAATTGTGCCCGTTGACACTGGTGTTCTCAGTGACTTGTCCCAAGGCACTCAGTAACTCACTTCCTTTATCACAAGAATCAAATAATCTAATAGAATTATAGAAAACACTGAATGCTGAAAATGAAAGCAAAATGATTGTTCTAGAAAATTCTGCATCCAGGTTTTAAGCTGATTGGATCTGAATCGTACACGTGGGTACCCACTATCCTGGATGGTGTATTTTTATGCTAAGGTCTCTCTATAAAGTTACTTTCCAAAGGAGCAATTTTAGTTGGATGTAATATTTTAATACCTGGAAAGTGGGTGCCTGTTTTATCCTTCCTCTGAATGAGATAAATATTATTAAGCATCACAGATTAAGATATGATCTAATTTTACTAATATTATATTGATCGAAAGTGATAATTCTTAGTCACATTTTGAATATTGCAAAAGATTGTCAATTAACTTGAAAATTTAGCTTAATTGTTTTCTTTAAGTTAGTCCTTCAAACTCCAGGTAACAGTATTCCTGAGAATACATCTTGTGACAGTCTTATGCACATACATATACTGTAGTCACCACACATAAACATTCAACACATTACATTCAACACGTTTAAGGACACATTAAATGGAATAGATGAGAAATCTCAAAAGTCCCAAGACAAGAGCATGCCCACTCTGTAAGTCCCCATTTCTCAGAGTGCTCATGTCTTTTTTCCCCAAGATAAAACATTACTTAGCTTATTGAAAAAGTTAATAATAGACTTCCATATATGACAGTGAAGGAGTCAGGTTAAAAGGCAGACAGACCAGTAAGATCATTTCTCCAGCAGCCCAACACATTTAAAATATATAACAGTATTATTTAAGGTTATTATTGAGTATTTAACAATTCTTTGACCTCTATACTTCTTAAATATCTGACACAATCATAGAGATTTTGAGTCACGAATCCAAGAGAGAACAAAGCACAGACATATAAACACACATAACTCAGACACTTGAAATTACCAAACATAAGGCCTCTAATGCTAATTGAGCAGCATAGTTTTTAACAGGCAAAATATATCAGCTTAGAACCAGAAAACCACTTACATGTCTACTTCTGCACTCAGAAATGAATTGAGCATTAAGTATAAATGATGTGAAAGTGTTATAACAGAAAAGGTTCATTTGTCTCCTGGATTTCCCACACTTGTTCTCAGCCAAAAGGCCAAGAAGGTGGTACTGCCCTGATTTTATGACCTGGGGGATTTTAAATTTTATCATGATTAATTTATAGATTAACTTTCATTCTCATGGTGAATGGGATCATAGCCCCAAAATATATTTGATTTTATAAGTCACTGTGCTTATTTAATAAATAATTCTAACATAAAAATCATTTTCTTTATGATTTGTATGGGTTTATAGGTATTTTCTTTATATTATACATTTCATAGCCAACATAGTCAACATTTAAGCATATAGAATATATTTTAAACTCATCTCAACATAATCAAGATCTCTATTTAACTTCTACTTGAAGACTAACATACACAACACACACACACACACACACACACACACACACATACACACCAATGTAGGTATGTTATGAGATTTTTCAATGTTTAGTAGTTACATTTCTCTAATGTAGACTGCTAAACTTTTGAAAACTGTTTATGAACTTTTTGATGCCCAGCCCTTCAATAATCTATTAAGTACTGGCCTGACAAGCCTTTCAAATTTTATTATTTTTTGAAGTAACTGCACTTCAAGTTAAAGCCCTATTTGGAATATATACAAGCTGTCTTAGTCTATAAAGAAATTGATGACTTTGACTTTCCCTCATAAACTGAGATCTCTTAAGGATCACAGAGTATTTGACAACTGAGAAAAAGTTATTTTCTGATCTAGTTCTAACAATTTAACTTTAATGTATGAAAATATGCCCTCAGGGGCAGGCACAAGGACAGTAAGGGAAAGAAATCCTCTTTCCCAATAGGTCCTAATCTGAATGTTGATGTCATCATGGATAGAAGTAGGAATGTCATCTCTTTCAAGCAATGCTATTTATAATTAGCTTTTTCATAGTTATATAGCTGTCTATGTTATTAATTCAGAATCATATCTGAGAGTCTAGAATATTCTGTCTAATATAATAGATATGAAATGGAATGATATGTGACATCAGAATTTTTATTTATAGGATATAGTGAAAGGACAGTTAAAAAATTAATTTTGAAAAGACCACAGTTCTAAAAATAGTATGTTCTTTTTTCTTTTTTTAATAACCAGCTATATTATTGACCCAAATAAAAATGGCTGCAGGGCTTATAGTTTAGTTTCTAATTATTTTTCTTGCTGGCTGTTTCTATGTAAATTTCTATGCATATAGCCACCTAATGTAAAATTTTGAAACTACAAAAATAAACATTGTCATGAGATGTATAATGTGAATATCTTAAGAGACTGCATTTCCTTTTAGAACTTATCATTAGTATTATGAGGGCAGTAATATTAAATATTCTCAAGTGTCTGAAATAATATAGAATCTTAGCTGCTCAAAGCAAGCTATACACAGTGTGCAGTGAGACGGCTCTTCCCATCATTCTTCCCTGTTATGGTCTTCACACAACTAAAGACTTTCAGCTATTGATTTTTAAGACGTTTCTGAAACATTAGGAATTTGGGCGGCAAAATGCACTCAGACTTAATGCCACCCACAGGCTATAAAGTGCTGTTTTGGAATTAATAATTTTCATCAGACGCGTTCTATGGTCAGCGGCCTTCTGTAGAGTGCAGAGCTCCTGAGATACAGAACTAAACATGGGACTCATCTAGTGCTGAGTCTGTCTCCCCCAGCTCGGGAGGGGTGAGGGTGAACTGGCTGGACAGCAGGGGATTCTCCATGCCGTTCTCCTCACTGATATGAAGGACAGTGTCTCCATGCTGTAGGAGGCTGGATGTTTCAAGGCCAGTGAAGTCGTCGGGGTCGGACAGTTGAGTAGAGAGGGGGCTGTGTGCTGCAGCCCCTTGTACGTCCGTGTCCTCCTTTCTTTCTCCCTCTTCAGCAAGAAGGGGCTCACTCTGCGATCAAAAGGGTCATAGCATCATGGACAAGCAGGATAGGAACCAGGAAAGAACATACAAAGTTCTGCATGGCTCTGACTGGACAAGAAATCAAAGGTGAATTTCAGCCTGTGTCACAGGCAGGATCTATAAGGATCCTTCCAGTTTTCAAAGCATTGGTTTTCTACCCTTTGACATAGTGTTTTTTTTTGGGGGGGGGCGTTGGGGGAAGGAACCATGCTTATAGACTATAAAAATGAACCAATTCAAATGATGTGCTACACTTCTTTTTAACTTTAAAAGCCTATGTAAACGTGTATACTAATATTACCATTTAGGTTTTTAAAATATCACATCAGAATATGATACCTGTGGAAAATTATTTATATAAGCAAAAAAAATAATATTAAAACAATGGGGGAAAGTTTTAAGTCTGTCTGATCTTTAGGATACAGAAGATGATTGATGCTAGTAACATTATTTGCTGTAATTGAAAAATACTTMAACTACATATCAAATTTCTGTTATCAATGATTATTCCAGCTGATAAATAATTTCTTTTTATGCTTTGCACTGAGACTCCTCTTGGTTTTCTTAATTATTGATACATCGTTGTACAAACACTTTATTTAGATTTTCTTTTTCACCATRACAAAATAGTATTTGAGCAATAAGATGTTGCAGAAACAAAGGTAATTATTTGGAAAAATGCACATATCTAAATGTTTCTTGCAAATAAGGATTCAGGGAACAGGACTTGCCTGTTCTGCAGTGCCCTCACCTGCTTGGGAGACAGGCTATGAAGATCTGCGATAATAATGGCAGGGGAAGATGTGAGCACTGGCTTCTCCTTTCCTTCTGGCTTCCTAGCGCGGCTTGGGCTGCAGCTCTGTGGTTGGCCTGTGGCAGGAAGTATGTCTATTGGGGCAGCTGTTGGCTCTGGCTGAGCCTCAATGAATGTCACAGATCGCTTCTGATCAACTGTAAGTAAGAGGCAAACCAAGAGGTAGAAGAGAATTGACTGCTTAATAATGGCATGAACTAGTGATTCATCATAAAGACCTTGCTGGTTTGCAATAAGTAAGATCTAATAGGACCATTTTATGTATTTTGATTTCACCTTCTTATATGAAATAGGATTGAAGAGAGAAAAACCATCTCTACGTGAGTGTCCTAAAATATGATTTGCAAAGGTTAACTTATCATAATAACCCTCCTAGCGATGGTCCTAAAACTAAAAAAAGCCCAGTGAGTTATTCTCTGTGCCTTTGTCTTTAGTAAGATGCAGAATATTCTAGTTTCTGGATTGAGTAGAGAAACTACCACCTTGTGTTTTATATTCAAGTTCAGAATATTAAYAATTTCCTTTGGGTTGTTCCATTTACCTAGGTTCACTGGGAATGGGGAAAGGTTGGGAAAGATGAGAAAAAAAAAGCAGTAAAGTTTCCTGTGGTGCTTATCCTAAGGCCTCTCTAGAGGTGAGCTTACTGCACCAGCTCAGTTCCCGCAGCATCAGGAGGAACCCAAGAGGCCTCTCTCACCAGACGGCTTTGTTTTAGGTTGAATGCTCCTGCGAGTGGTGGACAGCCGAGCTCCGTGACGGTTTCTGGGTTCGGTTTGAGTCTTCTGCCTTGACAGGAGAGGGCGTCTTAGCTGAAGAAAACAGATAAAATAAAACTGGCAAGAAAGTTCAACTGTCTGGGAACAACAGACACAGTGGTCAGGTAACTTTGACTCGGCTGGCCTACCTGTTCCCTCCTGTAGCCTTGGAACATTAATGGATATGAAATGCCAAATTTGAGAATTTCAGTGGATAGGAAACCCCAAATAATACTCAATGCCTGACTTTTGCATAATAGGAGCTATCTCAACTCTCAGAGAGCTATATTAAGAAACCTAAGCCTCTAGCAAAACGTTAGAGTCAAGATGCACCCACAGAAGCAGCAACAGGGCTTCACGAGGATCTTTACTTACAAAATAATATATGAGCCAGGAATGGCTGGTGTACCTGGGGTCCTAGTACTTGGGAAAGCGAGGCAAGAGGATTGCCTGTGACAGTGGCTTAGACTATATAGTGAAACCCTATCTGGAAATTGAGAAATGAGAGATGAGAAGAGAGAGGTGTGAGGGGGAGAAGGAAGAGGGGGCAGAAGGGGAAAGAGAAACCACTGAGAAATGGAGGAGGCTCATCTAAGGAAATCTGTTCTCTACTACCACTCCCAGGCTGGCTACTAACTTCATGTGACCCAGGCTGGCATTCAACTCCCAACCCTCGTCCCTCAGCCTCCTACATGCTGGGAATGTGGGTATGCACCATAGCACTCAGCTGAAAAAAAAAAAAATGACCTTCTGTTTCCGTATTAAATTAAATCCCCAGTCTTAGAGTGAGAAAGAACCTGTCTTTGTCTCTCTGTAAAAGCAGATGTTCRGTGAACTGTGTAACAGCAAGTGCAAGCTCTGCCAGTGAGCTTGGCTGGGAAAGAAGCTTGCCAAATCGAGAACAAGACACATTATAAGCCCGATGTCCCTTACCAAAAAGTCAGCTTCGCAGAATAACAGCTGCATATTGGAAATAGAATCCTCTGTGTGCCCAGCTTGCCCAAGCAGTAACCATGCTTTAAGATTGCTGTACACTGCTTATTTCAGGCTAGAAGGCTAAGTGTAATCTTAGTAAACATTAGCAAGCACGTGGCTCTTCCACCACACAGGATGACTCTCTAAGCATTTCAGAGTCTTCTTACCTGCCTTAGGCCCCTCTTCCTCCCCAGTGGCTGCTGCAGGAGGACGTTCTGCTGGCCAGGTTCACTCTGTATACTTGCCACCCTGCCAAGCATCAACAGCATTAGTCTACCACGGAGACAGTGCAGGGGACCATTTTTCGATGAGTGTTAGGCCACTTATATGGAACAGTCACTTCAAAGATACCATTATCTTTGAAGGATGGTTGGGAAAGAGTCCCTGGGGTAGGGTTTTTTTTTAAAGGCTTGGAAAGGAGGACAAGGCCTTGTAGCCCCAAGCTCTCAAAATTGAGATTCTGTTTTCAATCACTGATGCTGTGTCTATCATTCAGCAGGACGTTGGTTCGATAACACCCCTGGTTTGGGAGCCATCAAAAGGCTTAACATGTCATATTCTAATCTCAATTTTTTTCCCAAGGGGAATGGAAACGCTGGCAACGAATACACACAAACAACTCTGTCACACGGATGGGAACACCTGTTTCAAAACTTCCAATTTAAATGAAAATAAGATGAACAAATATTGAACACATCAGACACAGAATCCATTTGGGTGAAGGGACACATTCAACACATGTTTGCAGCCTGAAGTCTCTGTGACAGCTCAGCAAATCATAGTCACATGGGTAGAGAATTTAAATACATTTGAAAATTATTTTAGGTTTAAAAGGCTGGCAAAGTAAACTGTCAGGACAACTCAATCAGCTGCACTCCAACGAAGTGTGCAGTTGACAAAAGAAGCAGTCTGCTCCCCCCAAATTTACTGTGTATGTGTGTCTCTTATAAGAAAAGATGACTTCTGGCGGGTCTACTACTTTAATGCTGGGAGAATCTGAACATACTGAGGTGGGCCATGATCCTTTTTCATTCTCCATGCATGTATTATAGATATCTACAATGGAAGAGAGAATGAAAAAAGGGATAACATTGTGCCCAGATGAGGTTTTAATTCTGTGGTTGATGTCAATGTGATTAATTGATTGGTCACATAATGTCTTTGCCTTTGCAAAAGGAGAGTCATCTACAGATATTCCTAGGGTAAAACATCCCACAGAGGAACCCAGTCAGCAACTGTCCAGAAAAAAAGAAAATGATTATATCCAAACATTCCTATGTTTATCATGTGCTATATAAATACTTCTTTGCACTTTTAGCAAAAGAAATCAGCAGCAAGATGGGCATTCAGATGCTTCTCATGGGCTGACAACTGGCTAATCATCACAGTTGGTGTAGTCGATCAAAGCTACCACTTATTTAAAGTCCAACTCATGTTTTCACTAGAAGGAAAAGCAATGATTATAAGATCTGCCAAACTTTCTATAAAATAGGGATATTATTACAGSATCTGACTGATGTACACAACACAAATTTCTGCAAAAAAAAGTGGTATTTAAAATTTCTTTGCTTCCCCAAAGATCAAGCTCAAAGGATTGATGTACATTATCTTTATGACTTTGTAGCACGTATGAAGGACATCTACGCTAAAGAAACAGTAAGGTACATTCTGATAATCAGTTCAGACTATGTTGCTGGCATTTCTGAAATGACGTCTCCTTCTTAATTATCCATTTTAACATGTGTCTGTTAAGTTGGAAAGCATATCTATGCACATAAGTAGAAACACATTTCTTCCAATACCAAGCAAAGCTACCATTGGAATGGATTCTTCATTGACATCTAGATGTTACCTCAGTTCCCTTAGCCATAAGGGGAGGTTGATACTTACCAACTACCTCCCATTAAGGTAGAGAAAAGAAGTTAGTTGATGGGAAATGGTTTGTATATGGAGAGTGACAGACATAGCATGCTTTCTTGTTTTACATTTGCTGTGTTCGTAATGAGTTTATTGCTTCTAGGATACTAAAAGGGACTAGGTAATACATTTTGAAAATAGTAGGACAGAGAAAATGAGTAGGAGGCAGTCCTCTGGTCTCATCTTTACTTAGGAATCTGAGATTGTGAGAAAAAATGGTGCACAAAAAGAAAGAAAAAAAACCATATTACTTGGAGAGTTAAATGTCACAACATAACAGTAATTTCATGATGGTTATTCCATGAGGAAGATTATGAGCATCAACCTTTCTCTATGGACAGAGAGGCTTATAGCTGAGAAATCTCTCAAGTTTCTCTAGAAATCAGCTGTTCTATGTAAATAATATAGGAATGTATACAGCAAAGAAGAAATTACCGAACATGTGTCTGGAACACATCTCAGGCCATAAATTATACTTGCCTTAGAAATATGATGCTGACATTTGCATTTGCTATGTCAATGAATTAAGTCATATAAATGATAAACAGCTAAGAAACTAACTATGAATGCAATGTGTGAAAAATTTCATTTCTTGGAGTTTATTTTGAACTGATACTATATATAAAAATTACTTTTGATTTAGATCCTGTTCTTAATATTTCAGTTATTTGTTGGAACTAGGAGAAAGCCAAATTCCTTGTGTTAACCTTTCTGTCTTCAGTTCTGTTTTCTATTTTAAATTTTTGAGGTGGTCCCATCCAGAGTCTGCCAGAACTGGAATAATCAACATTAGTTTCCTCATTGGAGAGATACTCCATTTTATTGGATACTCTCAAAATTTTATAAGTAGTTCAGTAGGCAATGGAATTCTTTTGAATAATTGAAATATCTATTTCATATACAATAGTTACAAAAAAATAACTGAGAAGTCAAGATGAGGTCACAGTTTGTCAGAGCAGTGGCTCAAATGCTAAAAGCTGTATCCTATACTGAATACTGAATTCATGAAAGTTTTAATTTTAACAATGGCAGCTGATTTCTATGGTCTTAACCAAACAGGGTGGAACAATAAGTATCAATTCTAATAAAAGTTTCTAAATTTATTTAGAAACAGCTGTGTGTGTGTGTGTGTGTGTGTGTGTGTGTAGCCCTGGCTATTTTGGGATTAGCTTTGTAGACCAGTCTGTCCTGGAACTCAGAGATCCCTCTGCCTCTGGAGTGATTGGATTAAAGGGAAGTGCTGCTGCCGCCACCACCACCCAGCCCAAACCTTCCAGATTTAAACTAACCTTGTGCAATGCATAACTAAGCAGTCTTTTGTTGTAGAGGAGCGTGGTCTTTGTCTTAGTGCCACTGGCATCTAAAATATGTCATCCACCTACTCTGGCCTCTCAAGGGCTAGGGCTCTATGAGCGGCCCATGTCGGCTGCTTTTCCTTCTCCCTGTGTTTCTGAGTTGCTGGAAATATCACTTTGGCAAATGATAGTAAGATCCAGATTTTAGAAAAAGAAAATTCAAACAGGGCACAGTAGAGCCATGATTTAAATARTCTTCAAAAACTAGTTGTCATTTATAATTCAAAGAAATAATTTATAACGTAGAGAAATTTAGGTAATATTAAGAAAATGATTCTGAAAAAGATTACCTCTTTTTTGCAGTTACAGCATGATGGTCTGGATTTAAGTGTCTTACATACATGTGTGTTTCCTAACATGCCTGATGGTATTTCTTTAAATAAGAGTTATGTAAGCAAGGAGCCACTCAGTAATACAAGGATAATTAAATTATAAAAAGTAAACTCTGCACTGCAGCATATCGCATAAATAAAAAGTTAAGCAGAAGCAACAGATGATAACACTCCAAGATACTAAATTGGTGTGCTTCTTGCCTCTTTCTGGACTTCTGACTTCGGCTTTAACTTGGTTATAGAACTCTAAAAGTGGGACATCGGACACATGGCCCAGCCATCTAAGCTGAATGATTGCCTTGTGGTGGGAACTCATCAAGTCAAGCTAAAGAAACATCAGGCAGACAGTGGGGAAGCAAACAGAAGACCAAAGCTTACACCTTACTCCTTACTCATTGTTTAAAGTTTAGAGCCTTCAGAGCAACCAAGAAAATGTATTTTAAGTGCTACAGAATGTACAGATTATAGGCTCAGATCGGATTGTAGGGAATAGCTGGACTTTAGACATCTTGGGAGAAGCGACTTAGCAATGGCAAAGAGCGCATCTATGTGTYGCAGCATACAGCGAGGTCCTGCCTTTTTAGCTCCATTGCAGGCTGGTGGAAGTGTCCTTGGACTTGCAGAGGACCTGGAAAGGTTCCATGCCTTTGTGGCTACATATGTGCATGAGGTGGGGATACCACACAGGTCGTTATCTCATCTAGTCTTGCTCAAGCTTGGACTGCATTCTTTTTTTT
>BDUI01000518.1:224783-254824 GCA_002335545.1 Apodemus speciosus | reverse complement strand
GGGGGGGGGAAGCGTAATGGTCTGGACACGAATGTCTCTAGGGGGCTCGTGTGTTTAGAAAGGACGGGGAGGTGGTAGCTCTGCTGGGAGGAGGTGGTAGCTCTGCTGGGAGGAGGACGGCCTTGTCGTTTGCGGTGGGCTTTGAGGTCCAGGTCCAGTTTCTTTCTCTGACTGTATCTTATGGATCAGATATGAGCTGTCAGCTATTGCTCCRTCGTCATGACTGCACACTGTCACTCTCCCTGCCATAATGGTCACAGACTAAGCCTCTGAAACTGTCAGCAAGGTCCCACTTAGATGTTTCTTTTATACAATGTCTCGGTCATGGTGTTTCTTCACAACAGAACAGTAACTGATAGAGCAGGAGTGGAGCAATGGATTTCTAGGACTTGTGGGCAAGAGCTAGTGGAAAGTGGCGAAGTGGCGTAGCAAACTGTCAATTGGAAACTGCATCACATAATCAGCTTTTTCTATATGTATCATTATGAAACATCAGTAGCTGAACTTGAACACAAAGTACATGTCTCTTCATATGAAAACTATCTGGCAATATCAATTTTACCTTTCACATTAGTTCCGAGCCCGAGGAGGTTGGTAAAACTGCTGTGTTGGCCGAGTGGACCTTCGTGGCTGTCCATCACCTCCTCTACGGAACTCAATGGTGTGATCGTAGGTGCCTTCTTCTTCCTATTTGCAAGAATAATGATTTAGTATGTTCGAAGTAGCTCCAACTTTCCTAAGTTAAAAATGGTTTGTAATCTTCATGTTAATATACCTTCTCAAGCTGTCAACAGAGAGAGAAAAGGGTAAGGGGTAAAGGCAGAGATCTTAAAGGAAACGATTTCCAAATAACAGTATGACTATCACATCAAGTGATGAAATGTAAGGAAAACAGAGAAGATCAAATGTAATGCTCTTGAGTATTTCTTCTCAATACATATTGGGGGAAAGGAGTCTTCCTAAGATACCAAAGGGGTCAGTAAGAGCCAGAGGACATTTGCCAACTGTCTATTTGCCTCATTTGATGGCATTTTCACTATTAAAAATCTTACATCTATGGACTGAGAAAATAATAAATTGGAATGGAGGTGGGGTTATGCAATTTAAATATACAAAAAGCTTCATGCAAGAGAAAGCATAGGAAAGCATTTATTCCCCTCCCTTCCTTCCTGTGAGGGTGGATCTACTAGCTCCAGGAAGAACACAGGGAAATTAGGAGACTCTGATTAGAGAGCGAGCAGAGGAGCTATAGTTCATTATAACATTGTAAAAGGACTTAAAGGCAACAAAATATCATCAAAAAGCACACTGGTTTCTTACTGAGTGCTGCCGCCCTGGTTTTTTGTTTCTCTGTGTGTGTGCTTTCTAAAAATTAATTCGGCTATGAATTAGGTACCCTATCAGAATGAGGAGAAAAAAAAAACAGTCTCTCAGTTTTATTTATGCAAGAAATAGCATCTATTTTTACTGAGTAGAATTTAAATTCCAACTAAATTATCAGAGTACAATAATTTGCATGATTTTGGAAATTTATTCTTTCTCCCCTCTCCTCATGTTATGAAATCTTTTTTTTCTCACAGCTTTCCTTTGACTCTAATAATAACAAAGGAAATTATAAGAAAGTCTGAGTTACATTTCTTGAAGTTTTATGTATTCTACCACTGTACTGTAACCTGCCAGAAGCAGGGAGATGATAGACATTCTGACTGAAGAAATCCTACTAAACAGTGACAGTTAGTGACACATAGACAAATGCATGAACACTCTCCTCATCATTAAGCATTCTCCACAGTACTCAAAAGAAAGCACCATATTTTATTAGTTTTAGGAAGGACACTGAAGTCCAAGAACTGTAAAAGACACCTAAAACAGATTTAGTTTGAATTCAAACATTGCTGTTTAAATGAGTCTCCATCTGTATGAAGAAGAAATGAGCTATAAGCCGAAAAATTAATGATCATTTTCAAGGACCTGTCATGCCACAAAGAATAATGAAATCTAACCATTCATCTGATGTTAATTCAATAGTCACCTTTTAGAGAAAAATGTCAGATACCCTCTCCTTTCCCCAAACCCCCTTCAAAGGTCAACCTCAAACTGTTTAGATCTGGAACTCAGCACAGCAATTAAAATGCAGGAAGAAAAGTTAGAAAGTTCTTGGGAAAGGAGAGAGCTATCATTTTATTATTCTGGTCACTGTTCTGAATGATGATTATCAAATATTACTGCAAATTTGAAAAGGAGATATACTTAATTTTATGACAAATGACAACACTTAAAGCTATGCATATTAACTGAAAAGGATGAAGATATATCTGGTACTTTAGGAGAGGAAGTAATTATTGCAGGAATCAGAAGAGAATGTTAATTTTCTCTACACTCAGCTGCAGCACTGGCTGAGAACATCTGAGAAGCCCTTGCTTTACAATGAACCACATCGTTAGAAGTGAGACACTGCACGTGCTGAGCAAGTGCCTAATAAAAATGCTATTGCTGTTGAAAAGCTGTCTCTCTGGCCTTAAAAGAGTCAGACTGCACTCACTAGAGCCAATTAGTGTTACAGAGATGACCAACCATGAAATTTCTTTCACATGATTTGATGTCTTCACAAGCTTTTTATACAAAGTAGCAGTCAAAAACTGAGATTTTTCAAAGCTTGCTTTTCAATTACTGTCAAAGGCAGTCTTTGCTTTCATTAACTGTTAAGTTTCTCCTGTGGTGTAGCTGAAGGCGAACATTGTTTACATGCAATACCCACTCCAGTCTGCAGGAGGAACAGTGAGTGCTGACTGCATCATGGTCTTAACTCAGACAGCACAGTTCTAGTTATAGATGAGGCGTCTGACCTGTGTCTGATGAAATCTATCCATTGTCCTAGCCTATCTTCTTCCTTTAAGCTTCAAAACTCTATTACAGATTCCAAAAATTATTTCATAGTTCACGAGCACATTAAAAACAACAACAAAACCTGACCCTGAATTAGAGCCAGAACCTTCCCAGAAGGCCATCTAGTCCATCCTTTTAGAGATGATGGACATATCTGTCAACCTTGAGAAATAAAGTCCCTTCCCCAAGGCACAGAGCTCAATACAAGAAGTCCTGGTGGGATTACTGTGTTTCTGACTCTCAGCAAGGTTCTTTATAAGGCTTGGAATAACTTCATGTGATAGGAACATCCAATGCGATCTTCATCTAAGCTTTTCAGACTTCATATTAGTTATTCGGRCTCTAACTTTTGCTCACTTCAGCTGTTATCAAATAAAGCCTGGTTCCAAAGGATGAWAATTCAAAGTGAGCTCCTTCTTATGCTTATGCTAGTGAATACTAGCCCACTGAAACCTTTCACAAGCAGACACCACACACACACACACACACACACACACACACACACACACACACACACACACACACCTGCAAGAACCAGCCTGGCAAGAACATATCAAATGTATTTTGAAGCAAAGCAAAATAACCAACAAAGATGACAATAATTTCAACATTAAAAAATTGAAACTGTATAAATTCTTCCATTCTGTAGATTGTCTTTGGACTCTTACTGTATACTGTGTTTGGAGAACACACATCCAACTACACATGTCCTACCTGTATGTGAACTGTTCTATGAAACCTCACTATAAATTGGACATCTGAAACCCACAAGTAGAGGTTTTAAGCATGCTGATATCATATGTTCTCTGTGAGAGGAGCTGACGGATATGGAGGCTTACTAGGAGCTGCTCAGTCTTCCTGTAAAGCAAAGGACACCAGCACTTGAGTGGACACTCCACAGAATGAGAAACGGGTTTCTAGCTATACAGAGAGTTAGGATCTAGAATATAAAAGATTTTTAAAATTAAATACCACAACAAAAATTTTAAAACGAGGCATGCATGGACCTAAAGAGAGTCCTCAAGAGATAAAACACAAATAGCTCAGAAACATCTTTAAAGTGTTCAACATCCTCAACCACCAGGGACTTGCATATTAGAATTTCATCTCTCTTATCCCAGCCAGAATGGCTAAGATCCAAAGAAACAAATAATGACAAATGCTGACATGGGCGTAGGGTCGCACACTCACTGGTGGAGGTACAACCGGGCGCAGCCACTAGGGAATCAGTATGGAGTGTCTCCAAAAAAAAAAAAAAAGGCCAAAACCTTATCGCCACATGATCCAGATGCACCACCCTGGGTGATCCACTGAAAAGACTAGACCTTACTGGAGAGATGCCTGCTCGTCCACATTCATTGCTGCTGTATCCACAACAACTGGGAGACAGTCTACATGTCTCCACCAACTGGGGAACGGATAATGAAAATATCACATACTCAAAGAGTGGAATATTACCCAGCTATTAAGAAAAATGAAATTATGAAATTCAAAAGTAAATGGATGGAGCTTAAAGCAATCATCTTGAGGGAGGTAATCCAGACCCAGAAAGAYAAACATTTCATGTTTTCTCTCATTTATGGATGCTAGCGTTGAATCTTCAAGTATGTATTTCATTAGGAATATCCACAGAGGTCAAAGGAAATAAATAAGGGCCCATTGGGAGGGCAGAAAAAAATTTAGTAGTATAAAAGGTTCAAAGGAAATTACAGGACGGAAAGGGGTACACTGTGGTGGAGGAGGGCTGGGGAGGGTAGAAGAGGGAAAGTGGTAGGGATAAATCAAACTAATAACTTCCTTTTGAAGAAGCCATAAGATGGAAACCTACTACTATAGAAGCTTCCTAAAGTGTATCTATACACATGCATTTTTTAAAAACTGAAATGAAATTGTCCTGTAATAGGTGAATAATGGCCCCAGAAGATACCAGATAACAAACAAATGAAATACTCAGTGGCAAGAACAAGCTGCTTCTCAGGGATCCTTGGCCAGAGAGGTTGCTAAGGCCACCCAACACTGTCGACTGCTGCCAGGGATCTTGGCTACTCCCCCCCCCCCCCCCCCCCAGAGCTTGACAGCAAGATGCACTGCTGAAGACACGCACTTGAACCTCACAGCATGGAGAAACCAAGCTAGTACTGACCGGAGGCGTCACAGTGGATTTAATAGAATACATATGAGGTTCAATATACTTAGTGATCTTMGAAATTTAGGCTATCTCACATAATGCTAATGGGTATACATCTCTTGTAGTGATTCAAATGCAAAGATCTACTTTATAAATCACTAGGCTATACTTTGCCTGTGTGGTCAGATTATATTTATAGGAATATAACCAACCTTAAGATGAAACCTAAGCACGCAATCCTTGTAAAGACAAACATGCTTTTACAAAACATTCTGCAACAGACTGCAAGGTGACAACTAGAAATCATGTAAGTGACCTGCTCATAAATTAATTGCATTAATATTTTATTGTATTAGAACAGGTGAAAATAGAAGTGAAGGATGATTCACTCAGCTTTTATTTCTTTAAGGTCTGTCTGTGCACAGCCAACCTCTATGCTCTGAACAGTGACATCCTACCAACACTAATCTTTACTTTACCATTTGACTTTCTTGAGACATGTTCTGTTCTAACCTTGATCGTTCTAACAGTAAACAGCAAGGCCCATGATATCCCAGAACTATAAACTATAGGGCAAAGTCGTTGTGAAGAATAACAAACTAAGGCATTATTATTTACTTAATTCCACAACCTGAACTAAGACCCAGGCCCCCTTCACATTCCTGGCTCCCCCTCTGATGTGCTTCCAGACTGTGGCACAGACATCACACACTTCAGAACTCTAAAGGGCACTGGAGAATATACGTGCAGACTTTCTCAATTTTGTATTATTACTAATTTAGAGGATAAATGTGGTGCTCCTTTTTTTCCCAAATGAAATCTTGTGTTAATTCCAGAGTCAGACAGATGGGCTCAGGTTGAGAAGGGCAGCTGTGTGCATGCGCGAGCGGCGCCCTTGCTCTTCTCCTTCTCACCACTACGGCGCTCTGGAACCTGTGAGCCTCAACATTCCAAACTCAACCCAGCTTCCCTTTGGCCATACACTACAAACTACAAGGTGAGGTGGCTAGGAAGGACAGGAACTGCGGCCCTGTCTCCACCTGTTCGCACAGAGGGAATCTGTGCCCTATAAATTGCCTCATTTGTTTAAAAACAACAACAAAAACAAACAAACAAACAAACAAAAAAACAACCGTCACCTTGTGTAGCTAAGCAGAGAAATTTTTAGGTTCTACAACATATGAGATAGCTTTTACAATACAAAACCAAATATAACAAACGTTATAATAAGAATGATTTAGCTTAGGGTTAAGAATTTTTAAGGAAATAAATACCATTTTAAAATAAAATGGGGGAGAAAATTCATCTCCCTTCTTGCATTTTTATGCACCATATCTGGTAATATATTATTTAAAGTAAAACATTTTATGGCTAAAGAGAAGGAGGGAACATTAATTAAAGAAAGAAAAAACAAATTCAAAACCTAATTACCAAACGACTATTTCTAAATCTATGACACACTTACGTATGCGTCACTATTTTCATTCTGAAAAAATACAGAATTTCAAAAGGACTGTGGACCATTTCACTGACTAAATCATTTCTGACTTTCTCTTGTGAAGACTTTATTTTCCGTGAAAGGCATGGTGGAGACACCTGTCGTCCTGGCCACGGCAGGCACTGGCAGGACCTGTCCCGTCTCAGCTATGGAGCAGGTAGGAGGCCAGCTGAACCACACAAGCGCTGCGCAACTAACCAAAGCGCATAAGGACATGCATGCCATGAGTGAATAACTGCCAAACAAATTTAAATCCGTTAAAATTACATTCAATTACACTAAAATTATATTGAAATTGATGACTCTATAGGGCACCACAGAGTCATCTAAATGCACACAAAGCTAAAGGTTTCTGCTCCACACTGCCAAATAACGCATGATGTAAAGACAACAACATTGCAGCATGGATTTCTGAGTGACAGCCAAAACAAATAGAGTAGTGCCATTATCACTGTTCTAACTAACACCAGTAAGGTTTTCTTCCCTTTAATGCAAAGTAAACCGCTGCTTTGAGCAGTTTAAGCACCCAGGAAAATTCAACTAAATATAAAAAGGCTGCATCGTGTTTTAAACCAAGAAAAAGGAGCTTTTAAAAAGAGAGAGAGTAGGAAACTTAAATAATAAAAAGTCATGGGCCCTATTCAATACATTACTGCCTCTATGGATATCCACAATTTGAAATAGATTTGGGGTATGTTAACTCTGGTGTATGACATGTATTTATTTGTAAGGTTTTTTATAATAAAGTCTCTAAAATTAAGAAATAGAAAAGAGTGGTTAGATGTTTATAGTACTATAGTGTGGCATTTTAATGTTATTTAGTATATATACTAATTATTTGAATTACTTCATCTCACCATTTTCTAGAAGAAACTAATGCTCAGAGTAATTTGTTCTGCTGTATTTAGTGACCATCTTTCAGCAAGGCAGTTCAACTATACGAACTGAAAGTCTTTATTTTGAACAACAAAGCATTTTATTAATGTCCTTCTTTAGATAGTGTTCCTTTAATTTGCTAGTATTTTAACTTTTCTAGGTTCACTTTTTATACATCAACATTTTTCAGCTTTACTAAGGAATGTCTGAAAAATGAGTTATACATATTTAAAGTGTACAATGAAATAAAACACGTACATGTACACTGTGAAATGATCACAAGCCAATTAACGCCCCATCACCTCACAGTTACCATGCTCCTGCTGGTTCGTTCTGCCCTTCTTGGGAATACTGGAGCCATTCACTGAGCACTGCGCATGTGCAGAGCACTGCGCATGTGCACAGCACATGCGCGCTAAGCCTCGCCACACAGTGCAGGGCCCTGCGGTCGGGCGCAACGACACTTGGTTCTCTTAGAAGTCTCCTCATTTAACCTGACCCTTGATCCTGGCTGGAATCGCTGTCCTGGTCACAGGCACTTGTAATCGGATCCCCAGGGTCCGGAAATGCGTGCTGGGTCCCCTGGAGCTAGAGGTTCAGGTGCTTGACCTGTCATATGTGATGGATCTTAACTACTGAGCCTGGAATCAACTATGGTGTTTGTGTGGCGAGCAAGAGCAGTAGGCGCTCTTACCGTCCAAACATTTCTCTAGTTCTGAGCACAATATCAAGAATCCCATGTTGTATGATTATATGATAGCTTCTGCAAATCACCATTTAATGGCCACTGTTTTTGATGAAATAGTATAGTTAAACCTAAAGAACTATCCCTTAGAAAAAGAAAGAAAACCATCTCTCTTGAAACCAACGGTCTTAATAGGTTACAGACTTTCCAGGAGTCTGACCAGGAAGTGTATACCTACTCTAAAGACATCAGCACGCTGAAAGCTTTCTATAGGCGAGTCTGTATTACAGCAGGACTCTCAAGAGCTCTCTCTTTAACCAGGTCTAAATCTTGGCATAGAGTCCATCGGGTCCAAACACAGTACTTCAGTATTCATTCCTATCATGTTTTTAGGTAGGAAATGGTACTGATGCGAGTATAAGAGGATTATATGAAAAAATAAAGATGTCAACAAATAGGCAATGCATTTGACATTAATCCAAACTGAGTAACTGTTAATAAAATGCATGCTTCCTTCAATTGAAGTATGTAGATTGAGACACTCTGCTGAAAAGTAAATAGAATATGCCTTATATTCTCTATATGTCACATTAAACATGTAAGTTATATTCTTTATAATGAGCACTAATCACAGATGACAGACTCCTATTACACTCTCATAATTTATATTATTTTTACAATTTATAATAGTAGGCTAATATGACAGGATTTAAGACAATAGCACTGATGCTTTCTGTGAAAGCAGTACTTGCGAGGTTTGCTGCTTTCACTGCTTCAACACCAAACTGGCTTTTATTGTAAAAATTCCTTTCAGGGACCAACTGAAGCAGATACATATGGTATGTCACAGGGAGTGGAATACAGATTTTAAAAACTGAATTAGAAAATCAACAAGAACATTTTATGTCCAGTTGATAAATTATAGGAGACATCTCTGCTTTTTAAAATGTACTGTAGACTGAGGGAGGAAAGGGATATTTAACAGAAAATGCTTCATAAAATTATCAGTATCATAGGACAGAGAAGCGAAATAAGATCCTGATGTTTTCTCTTCTTAATTAAGCGTTAAGGAACTTACACAAATAAAAATATAATCTTAAATTATGCACAACCTCCAGTATCATGCCAAATTCTTGGTCAAATATACACAGCAAAAACCATGTGTGTGACAAACCATGGTCATTTCTCCTGAGTGAAAAAAGAACATACATTTAAAAACACTCATGTAGGATAGTCAGGTCCTAGGGCTGCAGCCTGAGGAACCTGAGGTGGGCAGAGACACAGCTTTCCCCACAGCGCAGGAATGGAGGTGGTGCCTCCTTGAGGTCTGGGCCTCAGCGCTGGCAATCCTACTTTCCTACAAAGGAAGGAAGCACTTTCACAACTGCTGACTGGGCTCTCCGGCCGGGACTATTTCCCCCTTCATGTATCAGGCTATGCAATGTTAAGATGAATGATTTTACCTTTCCTTGGTCTTTCAGTAAGAGCCACTTTTCAAATGTCATTATTTCCAGACTCCCCATCCATACTGTGAATATCTTTAGTACTGACTATTCTACATAACTTGCTACTTGGGATATCATTGCAAATATGACTTGTCTGAATATACCGTTAAATATCTCTCATGAAGAAAGTACTCTCCTCTCCTTGACAAATATACGAGGCAGTTGCTTTGAAGCTTTTATCAGTTGCTCAACCAGTTCATTCACATTGTGCTTGACATTGAGTGAAATCCATACAGCGGACTCCCAAGGCTACTTCATAATTCACTGCATACTCATTAAGGACTCGTCCAACCCTAAGCACAAAGCTCTACAGTAAATATAGCCGAAGTTTATGCAGTAGAAACCACCTCATTTTGGCACAATACTCTTACTAGTTTATTATAACTGTGCACAACAGATTGTATGGCCTTCGTGAGACTTGTCAGCCTTCATTTTGCAGAATGGGTGTGAGCTAGAGCTAAAGGGTAACCTATAGGCAGGCAGGTACAGACCAACTGAGCCGTGACATGGCTGGAATAGCTCACAGTATATTCAGAAATTGAAAAGACATCACAGCAAAGACTGAAGTCTTCCAGCAATGGGCAGTACGAGAAAGGAAGAGGTTGCCTGACTTTCTTCCCCACAGTCTAACTCCTGCCTGCCCTTGAGAAACACTGGCTGACACTTCCACCAACACTCATCTTCATTTCTGTACTGAAATAACCTAGAGATTTACTCATGTGTTAGATCTTTTAGAGAAATAAGATAACTCTTTGTGAAAACTAACACTGGTTGAAAAACATTTTGTCAGACAAATTTATCAAAATACAAGCTTACCACAATGATGAAAATTAGTTAAACTAGCATACAACTGGGAGAATGAGTATCCTTTACTCCCATCCGGAGGTGAACTGTACTCTGTTGTTTCAGAAAATGTCAAATCTAAATCAGTCCTTCACCTTAACAGTGCGAAGAAATTTAGGTGAGTAAGTTAATGGCTCAGAATTTGTGCCTGTGATTTTTTGTGTGTGTGAAGCTGGAATACTGCTATTTACTTCATAGGAATCCCAGTGTGGGTGTTTTGTCTGTCTATATATATATGTGTGTACCACACACGTGCACGTGTCCATGCAGGACAAATGGCATCAGATGCCCTGGAACCAAAGCTACAGATGGTTGTGAGAGAGTTCTGGGAATTGAACTAGGGTCCTCTGGAAGAACAGTTAGTGCTATTAATCAACATTACTAGCAGACCATAACCAATGGTTTTTTTTTTTTGTTGTTTTTCACTTCATCTAGAAACAAAGGTCTTTTTCCTCTGTGTAATATAAAATCCCCTCAAATGAACATAAGTTGTGTGTATTAAAAAGTAAATAGGCAGCAAATAGGCAGGTAAGACATGTTTGTAATCCTATCATTAAGTAAGTGGTCAGGAGGGTCAGGAATTCAAGGTCATCCAGAGCTACAAAGCAAGCGTGAGGCTGCTCTGGGTAATGTGAGACTCTGCCTCAAAATAAGTAAGTAAATAAATAAATCAAAGAACTATTAAAAACATAGCAAATAGGTCAACTGGATTAGAGGGAACAAACAGCCAGCTATTGGTGATGGTGTCTAAATCACAAGGCAATTTGCAATAACAATAACAATTGAGATAACAATGAAAATCAACAAGAAATTAGAGACTCACTTTACAAACCCCTTTCATAGTATAAAATCAATGATTCAAATTCCACTTTCATTATCTCGGAAGAAGGGCACGTCAGTCTTAAAAACTAAACTAAAGAAGCAGCAACCTTTTTTTAAAAAAAGCTTGTCCCATGGTTCAATACTAATTTGTTCGAAACCCAGGTATAGACAACAACCCAGTCACCGTCCAAAAGCAGGTGAACTCACTGCATGACTGGCTGAGAGCACCATGCGTGAGCCAGAGCAGGAGCCGTCCATTTATGAAAGCTATGACAAACTACAGGGCTTCCGAGGCACATCAAAAAATAATTTAAAGGAAAAAAAAAAAAAACTTTAGAACTTTGTAGCCCAAGTCTTACTAATGCAAAGAACTATCTGGTTCAAGAAAAACTAATCTACTTAAAAAGATTTGTGAAATTTAGATTAGACTCATGTTTTAAGAGTCCATGAAGATCTCCATTTTATTAGTAACACTAAAATAGAAATGTTTAATAGGGCAAGGCAAGAATGGTGTAAGGAAGGCGTTTGGTTTCCTTCCAAGAGACAATGTCGGACAGGGGTGCAGCGTCTAGCTCTAGAGCAAGCTGCTTCTGCAGTTCAGACAACCAGGCCTCACTCAGGAGGAGGACATTAATATAACGTGCTTGTTCCTTGCCAAGCCTCAAGGAAACAGTGTTCAAGAAGCCACAGAATCAGGCATTTCGATCTGAAAGATGTTCACTGAGCAGTTTCTATCTGGTCACAATAACTATGGGTTTGTTTGTTTTTCTTGGAGTTTCCAGAGGCAAACACACGACTGAGATTAGGCTATGGTGGACTGAATTCATGCTCTGCTCATCGATGGCAGCGATGAATAGGCTAGATGAGGTGACGTTCATCAAAATAAATTCTAATGAGGTCTAGATAATTACAGACCTCACATTTTAAGTGGGTATGTTCACTTAATAAAACAATAGTATTTGTATGCTAAATTTCTTAATATAGAACAGAAAACATCCACAAGGCTGTCTACATTGAGCACATTCTACTTCACTCTATTAAGGTACCCTAAAGTATCACCTTATCCAGAGCAGCTGTGGCATCTAAATGAATTAACATGAGGAAAGTACTAATTCCTTAAAGTGAGATAATATTATTAGTTCCTGAATATTAAGTTCTGTTTTTACAGCACACATTCATATTCCTAGTCCTGGCTGTCCTGGAACTCGCTCTGTAGACCAGGCTGGCCTCAAAGGCGTTGGGATCAAAGGCATGTGCCACCACTGACTAGCTCAATTTTTCTCTTATTAGTTAGTTTGAGCCAAACTAGTCTACTATTTCATCCTACTGACTTACAGAGGAGATGGACCTAACACTTGATGCCAAACTAGCTCTTATTTTGCCTTTTAACTAACAAAATTATTTTTACAAGTTGCTCACAGTAATAAACAACATAATACAAAAAACAGAGTAAGAACTTGGTCTAAGTTAGCACCATGTTTGTTCACTTTTCTTTCAATGAGAAAAGAAACCTCAAGGCAGTCTTTATAGAGACAAATCATACCAGCATATCAAATACACTAATTTTATTCAATATAAAAAGGTTTTCTCTTCCTTGGTATCAGCTGAGATGGAGCCTAACTCCTTCAAGGACATGACTACTAGAGGGGAAAAAAAAAAAAAAAACCAAAAAACCTTAAGTAGTCAAGTTCACTAAAGCAAGTATCTTTATATTTTCAATTGTAGATTCTAAGATATTTACCTCCAGAAGTTTAGATGAACAAAAATATCTCTCCACAATAAGCTTAATTCACAAGTTCCTAAGTTTACCAAGAATGTTCCACTATGGCACATCTGAAGTGAGGGAGGTTTATCAATCTTATAATTTTTTTTAAAAAAATCCCATATTTAGTAGTTATTTTAATGAGTGTTAAAACATCAAATAGCAAGATCTCTAAAGCAAGATATTTTTCTAAGTTCTTTGGTCTTAGTGAAAGATTATAAGCCAGTGGCTCTCACCTGTGGGTCACCACCCCTTTGGGGATTGAAAGACCCTTGCACAGGAGTCACATATCAGATGTCCTGCATATCAGATAATTACATTATGATTCTTAACAGTAGCAAAATTACAGGTTTGAAATAGCAAATGATTTTTAGTTGGGGATCACCACATTATAAAGTACTGTATTAAAAGCTCACAGCATGAGGAAGGTTGAGAACTAATGTTATGTTATTCTACGTTGTTCTTAGAAACCATGCCAGTATTTTGGCATGGTAGCAATTAGAGATCAATTGTCCATGATGGGCTCTACTCTGCTGGGACACACGGGAGTTACTGTAAGGTAATATATAAATTCTCTCATCATTTAAACAAGAATCTGTTCTAAATAGGATTTCCTAGTTTCCTATTTGTATTCTACTTTTAAATTCTGCAGCTGCAGATGGATAATATAATATAAAAATGATGATGAACGTGTATGACATTTTCCTACACTTTAAACTGTTCCATGTTAAGAGAATTTCTCTTCATGAAAAGAGTCAATAATATATATATATATATATATATATATATATATATACATATATACATCAACAGGTTAGGTTAAACTTCATGAGATGAAAGGTTTTCTGTTTGCCTTTTCTTACTTATTGCAGTAGTTTTAAGTTGGGTTTCTGTTACCTAGCAGTCCTGAGCTCAGGTCAGCCTCCTGCCTTGGCTTTCTTAGAGATGGGATTTGGCATGCACTGCCACACCCAATGATACAGTCGTTTCTGAAAGTCATTTCCTACCTCACTTTATACACACACACACACACACACACACACACACACACACACACACACACATTACTACCATCACCAAAGGAACAATAAATACAGGAAACCGCAGAATTTAAATCACCTCCCCCAACACACACATGGGAATCTAACATTGGTATTGAATGGGTTGATATCTGGTATCAAGATAAGCTAAAAAGATACTGTCCAGGGCTGAAGAGATGTTTTGGGGTGAAGAGCACTTGCAGAGCCCCAGGGCTCGATTGCCCGCACTCACACGGCAGCTCAAAGCCGTCTGTTTACTCCAGTTCCAGGGGATTTGAGGCCCTCTTCGGCTTCATCAGGCACTTCACACAAATGGTGCACAAACACCTTAAATAAAGTCTTAAACAGGAGCCTGAAAGAGGTTAATATTCTCACAATCATATTACTATTACCAGCAAATTCTGAAAAGGTATTTCTAGAGGCATTTCCTAAATGTCTTTGAGCAACATATGGTCATTACCCTAGAGACTTTCAAAAGAGTTCCCAATAAGAACCTTGACTGGAAACTGGACGAGTGGCAGACTGCTAGCTTGTGCTTAGTAAAMACAGAAAGGCTGTCTTGTTTGTACATCAAATGTTTTTCAGGCAGGTATGAAAAAAACAGAAACGGAATGAACTGTCACAGAGCAATTCTTGTTCAGTTTACTTGCTTCTGACTTTTCCAACTGAACACATAATGGAAAGTTATAAGAAGTTTATAAGACAGAATACACACACACACACACACACACACACACACACACACCAGCTATATGTAACTTTATTACTTTAAAACAACTATTTGATATATTTTCATTCAGGCCTAGAAATTATTTTTATTCACTAACATATATCATAATATTTCATTGTGATATTTCTGTCAGGTAATATTTCAACATTTTCATTTTCAGACATTTATGTACTTTCAGTTTCTTGCTTTAAGGATGGTACAGTAATCCCATTATTGATTCCTTGGAGACGTTAGCAACTACAGAATGACTGACTGTAAATCTGAGTACTCTGAAATCTTGGGGGTGGGCGTGGAGTGTCAAAAAGACCTTGTCAATTCTCCCTGCCTTCAGGGTCCTGATTTCCCTGCATCCTTGACAGCACGAATGTACCATTAAACTTTTCCACTGACTGAGGAGTCTAAACTGTAGTGTTCATTGTGTCAACCTGCATTTGTCATCATGGTTTCGTTATAAAAGATGGCACTGCTACTTCAGCAAGAAACCATATGAAGTGTAAGTCAATGGTTCAAGGCTTAAAAAAAAGAAAAGCAGAAATCTTAATAAAATCAATCTAGTAATGGTATGAGTGTTGCTCTGCTGTGTGACAAGCAGAATTAATGGCAGGCAGTCCATGGTAAATGGCTACTGTTATTTACAGCGCCAGCCAAGCATTCTTGGGCTGTGGGAGAAGTTGGGCCAAGCAGAACTGCACGTTGATGATCCTTTCCTTTCCTTTCCTTGAGCCCCGTAAGGATCATTTGGTCTGAAGTGTGATCCAGAAAGCATATCATAGTCCTCAGTCTCACGCATCCTTCATGACTGAACACCCAGAAAGGCAGGCATTATCAATCAAGGTGGGTGAGGTAAGCCAGCAATGTCCTAACAGGAGAGGCCGTACCAGGTAGTTGACCACAGACAGAGCTATCAAATCTCTTCAGTTCTCCTCAGGTTAAGGAGCTAGGTTTCCAGTGTGACTTCTGAGGACCTTATTTCCACACAGAAATGGAAAGGGAGGGACATTTAAGCTCAGTTCCCAGTCAACCTGCTTAGCAATGGAGGTGGGAACAAGACTAAAAGGCTCTCCCTCTACCTAAGTCCTTCTCTTCCACACTTCCTGAGCCTTCATGCATTAGACTTACTCTTTGATGCTCATAAGCATGCAATTCTGAGATTAAAGAGGTGAAAGGAGGGTGAGGAGAAATTAGACTATCCCGCAGTCCAGCGTGAAGATTAGTCCATGTAGTTTTGCAGTGTGAGAAACATGCAGAGGGCAGGACCATGTTCATGGTTCCTATGAGCAGAGGGCAAGGGAGAAGCAAAAGTAGTGGAGTCATCTGGACTGCATCAAGACTGCACACACCAGAAGAATTGAGAGGAACAGGGAGGGGTCAAGCCCACGGTGACAAAAATCGTCCCTACAGATGTTGGGAGGCTACAAATCACATTTATGCAGACCTTATTATTTAATCCTCACAACATCCTGTAGTGAAATGGAGACTCAGAGATGTCAGGTAACTTACCCAAGGTCACACAGGCAGAAAGTGGCAGAGCCGGGACTGGAACCCAGGTCTTCTGAGTCCTCCTGTGCACTCCCAGCTCCCCTGGCGCTGAAGCAAGGGCAAAAAGGGAGGTGGAAGGAATTTGCCCACAACCAGCCCTGCCCTGGCCCTTCTTTCAGAGGCTGAGCAGAGCAGACATTTACTCTCTCTCTCTCTCTCTGTGACCTTTTCCACCAAACCATTTCAGGATACAGCACAGAGAATCTCAAAGTGTTTGCCAACGTTGGACTCAAGAATGGCAATAAATGGTAATGTCCAAAGCTACATCTCCCTACACTTTGCCACTTAGGTAAAATTCACTGAAATCTCAAAGCATCATAATTCTCACCTCAGAAAACAAAACTTTAGTTTTTACAAATAAGTTTTTTTTTTTTAGAGCAGTTTGTTCACTGTGTTGTTGAGCAGGTTCAGTCACATTTAAATGACAATATAAGAATGATTCTGAAAACCAATGAATTGCCAAGACACCAACCTACCAACAGTGTCCCACGCTGAGAAACCACATACTCATCTTAACTCCGTGGTTAATGCCATATTTAAAAACTATATCATTAGAATGAAAGTCCATGCATTGTCTTCTTCATATCCCACATCTTCAACAGAAACATGTATGTATTATTTTGATAGAACCTATATTCTTTATATTATGCCTAAAATACTTTCAGTGTTGTGTTTTAGAATTACATTTCTTAGGACTTCCTACTATCTAGCTTGGAGAATAATACTTTAACTTCTCCTAAAGAAATATATCTTAATTTCTTACTTGAATTTCTAACAAAATATAAACAAATTCAATGAGAAATTTTATTTCCTTTTCTAATGTCCTAAGAATATTAGGATACAATTCAAATTGCCTGTGCCTGTGCCTGTGCCTGTGCCTGTGCCTGTGCCTGTGCCTGTGCCTGTGCCACCTTTTCATCACCCTTGGACCTTTTTGTGGTTAAGTCTGCACACATTTCAGACCCTGATCGTCTTTATGAGAACAGGTAGGGTCACATGCAAAGTATGGCTTTATACAGGTAAGGACGGACAGGAAGGTCTTTGCACCCAAAGCCATGAGCTGTTTTCTAAGCCTCAAACACCACTTTCATCAGACAGCAGAAGCGCAGTACTGTCCAAGCTGGAAAGCATCCACCCTAACAGCCAATCACTTGATATCTTCCAAATGGGAAGGATAAAGGACAGGAAACAACAGGGGAAAGGCTTGGACAAGGAGGAAGAAGATAGGCAGAGAAGGGAGGTAAACAGGAGGGGAGTCACCTAAAGGACACAAAAAGTTTAAAGTATTAACACCCTCAGCTCTTGATAAATTTAAGACTTATTTCATAGTTTAAAATACTGATGGAGTCTTTCGACCATCTTATCAGAAAACATATGTTTCTGTACTTTTTGCATATTATTGCAAACTTTTTTTTAACCTAAGTCTTCTAGGATAAGTGCTTAAGTCCTAAGACATTCATTAAATGGTACCAAAAATAATTACCAACACTTAAAAAGATTATATGATCACAATTTTCAGAGTTTGAACTATACAGAGCTAAATTAAGCTAAATTCTAATTCCATGCTTTGCATAAGCTCTTTGTAAGTCATGACTCAAAGGAGTGACCCTAATAATATCCTAATCATACCATCTGAGCAAAGAAATCATATTTATTCATTATTTTTAAAATACCAGGGATTGATTAACAACAACAAAAAAAAACCAGAGTCGCAGAAAATCAATGTTGCACTTCCAAGGTTACTTTCTCCACACTACGCCTTCACGTGGCATGTGCCTCACCAGCTTTAACCAGAGCCATCCCTTGCCACCAGGCTGTTTCAGGATGATGGCATCTTACCAGTACGAGAGAGAAAGAAGACAGACCTCCCACATCACATAAACAACAACCTATCTTCCAAAAAGATTTTGTGTAAATCAGTCTTTTACACAAAAATAACACAGTCCTTGGGAGAAAATACCATACGGAGCTGTGATGTTTAGGTCTGGTATCTAGGTGGGAGTTTTTGATACTGCAATTATATTGATGACTCAGTAATTACTGACTTTCACTGTGTAGTCCTAACTCGGTTTTTATATGAATTTAAAACTCCGATGCTGTCAACTTTAGGAGAGATAGCACAAACAGCATACGATCACTGATTATTTATATGATTCCCTTTATATTCTACCAGCTGTATCCGACTGTCTATTCTGACTTCCTTTTTAAGTTCCCAGAAAAAGGGTATTTTTTAAARTAAGAATACCTTTCCTCCTCCAACAGATCTTAGAAATAAGCTTTGAAATGAAACTCTGGATCATGCATTCATCGGATTTAAGGAATGGTGCTAGGAATACACGGACAAGAGACCCTGAGAAGACGAGGAGCGTCTCTTTCCTAAGAGGCTTAAGTAACGACTTCTGATGAGTGCATGAAGACCTGGGAGAACCCACTAAGCTAGCGAGCGTGCCACGCTAACGCTGATGGCAGACCTCTGCCGGGCTATCAGCCGCTGGTAGCTTAACAAAGTAATAGGAGCTAGACTGTTGGAGAAAAAAATATGAAAATACCTCATTGTAGGAATACAGAAATAGTATGGACAATTAGGTCAGTTTTAAGAAAAATCCTTATTAGGAATGTTACCATAAAAATATTCCCAAGGAACAATTTCTTAAAATTAATACATAAAAACTTGCAGAATTAGGTAAAATTAAAATAGAATAAAATCATCCTCTTTATGCAATAAAATACAATTACTAAGAACATAAGGACAGAAAGTGTCTTAGAGTTTTTTAGAAAATATATTTCGTCCTTTGTTTACAGAAGGTAAAGATCTGGGGATGTTTCGTCTGCTCAGGACCATCTTATAGATGGGAATACGAGAGCAAGGGAGAAAGGCAGTCATGTTGCGTGGGTTCTCAGGAAAGGAGAACCACAGAGTTCCCATGAGCACGTGAGTCTGTGACGCTCTGTAGGCTAACCCTGTTTCTTAAATCTAAAGTTCTTATTAATTTCATATGAAATCAAGGAAGCTCTGTAATTAAAAAAACAAAAAACAAAAAACAAAACAAAAACCAGACTTAACTCACATTTTCCACATTTGTTTAAGTACTCATGTTCCCAGAACACAGCTGAGAGAACTAGATTGTTCCGRCATGAGGCAGCGCCAGCACAGTAGCTTCCTTCTGCTGCTGCTCTGAGCTGCTGACCAGAGCCTCTCCATCTGTCCGTCCGCTGTGAAGGAGTGCCTGCACGCCCTGCCCTCTGCCACTCAGCGTTGCGGCAGCTCCTTTGCCTTCTGAGTGGCGCTCTTAGCCAATGGCAGCCCATGAGGGAGTCATTTCAAGCCAAAGTGTAAGTAAACACTAGCCAGTGGTTTCCAAGTTTAACGGAAGTGGAAACTAGAGCACCAAAGTGTTTCTCACAGAAATGGGACAAGTCTGCTCTTCGCTAGAGATAGGATGATAAAACCTACTGTATATGATTCTATAATAGATAGAATTGGTCCAGTAAAGTATACCCATACTTGTGACTTAAGTCACAAGGATCAGCCTACCAGATGATTAAAAAAATTAAGACAAAAATCAAAGAATGTTTAGAAAACAGAATGAAACCAAAGATTGCTGAAAAATATAAATAATGTTAAATAAGGCGACACAAATAACATAAAAAATGAAAAGAAATATATTATTCATAACTCACTCTACTATAAAATCAAATATGTACAAGATGTTCACTGCTCAGTGTTACCAGGATTCATCAACGTCGCTGATAAAGACAGACTGAAAGCTGAACTGACAGAACTCAACTGAAAAGGAACCGAGCCATGTCACACGGTGAGGGACACTGTTGTCTGCCACTACAGATACAGGCAAAATCATCCAAAACTCACCAATTCAAGAAAATCACATCTTCCCATCTAACAGAATCTTTAAAATGAACTATCATGTAATATTGTTAAGGCATATTCCCAACGTAAGACTGAAATTTTAGGAACACAGAAATACACTTAACAAAAGTATCGTTCATTTTTATTTATTTTGCTACTTGATATCCTAGGCAATAAGAAGATCAGCAAATATGCATATATTTGAAAAGGAATGGTAGAACTCAACAGTGAAATCATGGCTTCCAGGCAAACAGAAAGGCAGTATTTACACACAGAACAACCTGTTGACTCAGGTGTCAGAGGGAGAGAAAGTGCATGTGACAACTCCAGCCCTTCAGTCCTGGCCCTCACCCACCAAAAAATCTGCTTTGAAGGAAAATGTTAAAAAATTTTATTCAGTAAATGATAGTTATAAATTAATTCCTTAATTACGCAACATAATATATTCATAGGCCCATACTTTAGGTTGGCGTCCATAAAGGAGACACTTAAGCGATAATAGATTAATGTAATGTCTCCTAGAATTATTCGAATATGCAAAAAGGCAATTTTATGCTAACCTGGTATGTGATATTAATAATTAATATCTGCCATAAATTACTTTATAAACTCTAATTAAAGTTGGGAACAAACGTGAGGAGTATCATTAAAATAACTTTAAGGCATCATGGGATTGCTAGTACCTGCCATGTTACTTTGCTTTGTATCTCACCTTCAGGAAAAAAAAAACAAGTGAATACAATAATACAATCTATACTTTTACTGATCAATAAAGGCACCTCAAATTAGCCTATAACTATTTGAAAAGGTCCTTAAATATGGCTTAAAGAGATCAGAACATTTTTTATAAAAAATTTTGACAAACTTTTTTATAGAATCCTGAAAATTATATAATCTCAATGATGGCATAAAATACCTCTGTAGTACACTCTCAGAGGGTCGTGGCTAAGCCTCAAGGATTTCATAACAGCCTTTTCACTTTATCTTCTACCGACGATTCTGAGTTTCAAGGGTTATGCACAGTTTTAAGGCTGTGTATTTGTAAGGAGTAAATGAGGTCCAGTCCCCAGGTTAGCAGCTTTCCTATCTCCAGGAAAGGGCTCAAATATAGCCCACAGGTCTCGTAGGAATCATTATGATGCTGAGTAATAGATAATAAATAGATAAATAAATAAATAAATAAATAAATAAATAAATAAATAAATCACATCAAATGTAATAAATGTATTAAAAAGAAGCTTAAACACCATTTGTAGTTAGTTCATCTGTGGAATAATGTGCTTACAGCATGCATGGATAAGGCTTCAATCACCAGCATCATTAAAGTTAATTAAAAACATTAAAAAGAAAACACACAGATGAAGTTCTGGGCCCATAATTTAAAAGGATGTTTTAGGTTTACACTAGACATACAGTTTGCTTCAGTCTTTATACGTAAAAGAAAATGAACACTGTCCACATGTAAACGTTGCAAGTTTCCCACAATATGTGTAAAAAAACAAAACAAAACAAAACAAAATATGCTTTAGTGTCTTCAAAGGCCAAGGCAACTTTTGTTTTTAGCACTAATATGGGCACTAACTTATCAAAGAATTTATCAGCAAGAATGGCAAGTCTACGGTCGAACAGGCATTTGGGCTAAATCCTAATGGTCAATGTCTCACTGTGACATAACTCTAATTGCTGCTGAAGTTGATTTGTGTAATAGCTGTCATCATTCTAATGTCTGCTATGACCCTGGTATCCCGTACACGCTGCACATGACCTAACTAAATTACTCGCCCGCCTTGTCCTTGCCCAGTCACGGCCTCTTTAACTCACTGCTCCCCCTGCCCTCACGCCTTACCTAATCAGTAACTACGTTGGGATTTTCCTTGTTCCTCTATGCTTTTTTTTTTTTTTNTTTTTTTTTTTTTTTTTTTTTTTTTTTTTTTTTTTTTTTAGAAAAGTATCTTTAGTGGAATAATTTTTGACTTTTTATGAATGCTATTTGAATTTAAAAGAATAACTTTAAATGTGTTTTCCAGGATGCTATCGTTGAAGAAAAAAAAAAAAAAAAAACCCTTGCCCAAAGTTATTTCAGAAGTAAAACATCAGAGTCTAATTGTGTAACTGAGGGTAGTCGTGCGGAGTAAGTCGTCCAGTGTGATCTTGGATTTGTGAACTTCCTGTCTCAGCCTCCTGAATGCTGAGATAGACACCTAGTCAGGCTAGACTTTACTGCTTAGATAGGAAGCAAGGCCAGTCAGTACAGTGTACCTATACTCCTACCCACTCAAGATTGCTTAGACCCAGGAGAGCTCAAGGCCAGCGTGGACAGCATGACAATACTTCTGCATTTAAAAACACCCAAAATCAAACAAGACAATAGATGCAATAATGAAATAAATAGAAAAATGTATTTTTATTTTCCATTAGTATTCTGTATGCGTGAATGTTTGTATGTGTTTGTGCGTGTGCATGTGTGTGTGTGTGCTCCTTGCGTATCTGCACACATATATGTATGCACATGCCTGGTGCATGTATACAGGGAGCCTGCAGGTAGATGCTGTAGTCTTCCATCACTTTACACTTTAGTTTTGGAGATAGACTCTTGCTGGACTTCACCGGCTGTCCAGTGAGTCCAGGATTCTCCTGTCTTCAATTCCTACCCCGTGGATTAAGGATGTGAAACTCTGTGCTTGGTTTTTACATGGGTGTTGGGGAACAAACTTCAGGTCCTCAAGCTTGTACAACATTCTACCCACTGAGTCATCCCATCAGCTGCAGGAAAAGAATGGTTTTTAATACATAAGTTCATTATTGTATTTTCTTTAACAACAATTTTGTCTTTAAACTAAAGTGGAATAAAGAATCATCTACTAGTATCTTGTTTTAAGAGTTCAAGATGAAGATAACTTCACATAACGAAAATATGCTTCTTACTTTTGTGTACAGGGTGGAGATTTTCGTGTGCTTATATATACTCATTACGGAAATACTGCCTCTAACCTGGGAAGTATGTAAAAAGTACTGCTGAGTTATTAACTGACCCCACAGAAAGACATAGAAAAGGATGATTCCCTATAATCCCTCTGCCACCTTCCAGAATTACTGCCCAAGTCCATGTGCATGGTAAGGCCACAGAACTAACCATCACCACCCCGGTGCTGATTGTCTGGTTGACATAACAGCAGCTACTTCCTGACAGAAGTCCCTGTTGTGAACAAGAGAAGCCTTGGATACCAGCGTGCTCCAAACTCCTCTTAGGAGGTCTCACAGTTTCACAGGCTCTCGGTCTTGAAGGCACTTGAAAACACAGGAGGCGGCAGTGCCCAAGGAGAAGGGAGCTCTTCCTTCAGAAACAACTCCAGGAAAAAGAAGGGCCACTCTGTGCAACACAGCCAACTATTCCACAGGTCTTCCCAACTGCCTGTGGCATCTTTATACTGGTTTCCTCTTATTAGTTTTGGAGTTCAAAGGAAACCAATTAGGAAGGGGCCTGCAGTGAGGACCAGTAAGCAGATTTTCTTGCTAATGCTTTCTGACACAATAGAGAGGATTAATGAATATAATGTTTTTTTTCCATAATGCATCAACTATCTTACTAAAGTAAGAAAACTCTATAATGGATCCATAGCATACACATGTGCATATCAGCATTCAACATACAAACACAAAATAAAAAGAAACTTGTTTTCTATTTATTTTATTTTAGAATGTTTTCTGTTTTGTTTTGGGGACACTATAGAGTCCCAAAGGAAGAAGAATGGGAAAAATAACTGGAGCACTTATATAATTAAAAATGAACTGTAAATAGCACATTATAAGAAATAAATAGGAAGTTCATTACAAAATAGATATTAAAATAAAACTTATTTTAATATTATTTTTAGATGTCTGTTTTTCTAATGAGAGAAAGGAAGGGAGGGAGGGAGGGAGGGAGGGAGGGAGGGAGGGTATGGATTTGGGTGGGAAGGGAAGTGGGGAAGATCTGAAGGGAGTTGGCAAAGGGGAAACTGCAATCAGAATAGACTGCATGAAAAAAATCTTATTGCCAATAAAAAAATTAGAATATAAAAAACACTCAACAACACCTTCAGTAGCAAAAATATCCAGATAAAATCTAGTTATAATAACAACAAAAGTTCAAGGTTAACGCAACAAGATGTTTAATAAATCATTTTCAAAGAAACGAAGTATCCATTCAAAATCAGAACATGTATTTTGAGTGTCTAAAATATCATCCCTGAATATGTTCTAAAAATCAAAAGGTGGGCACTTTCAGATTAGAAAGGTAAACAAATATTTGGCCACCAACATAGGTAAGATAAATAACCAACCCCTTAACCTCATGAGAAAAACATTAACACTTAGATTTAAAGCATTCATTTTTATTTTAATTTTCCATACAACCAACTATTAGCTCAGTCTTTATGTCTCAATATTTCATGCTTTTTACTTGCTGACTTCTCCTTACATCACTGAGAAGYAGTACAAGCAACTGGTTTTTATAAAGGCTTTTTTGGTTTATATGCAAGCTATTTTTGATTGTTCTGCACTTTACTGGAAAAACATACCTTTGCTAAATGATCACTGATATTTTTGGAAAACTTAAGAGGCAATTTTCCAACATCTTATGCCAATAACAAACATAGATCTTAATCAAATAAACATAGTATTTCACGCAAAAATACACACATATATAGTGCAAGAAGGTAAAAGCTGAAAGTTCGATGTTCCACAGTGTACAGAACAGCTATGCTAAGAACCCTCAGCAGTTCTCTGCACCTTTGCAGCCCTTTAAATCTGCACAGTGAGCCGGTCAACTAGAACTGCCTTCCTATTGGTACAGTGCATGCTTTGCTTATAATTTTGCAGAGCTTTGATTAACTTAACCTTGAGACAATCCCAAGATATAGAAAGAAATGTGCTCAGAGACTCAAAAGAAATACTCTCAGCGCTAAGAGAATTCTACCTTGACTCTACAATACATGTACTGACATCTGCATAGAATGTATTGCTGTAGTGGATTTTTTTGTATGTGCCTATGCACACACAGATACTGCTTAAATGGAGAGAGAAGAGAAATGTTAAGCTGGTGGTATCTATGTGTCAAGGAGACGTACCTAGAAAGTAACTATTCTCACAGACAGAATGGCTACCCTTTTCCTCAACAATGAGGCCCACAGTCCAAACTGTGCATGCAAACCAGTATACATTAATTTATGCAAACTCTGCACACAAGAGGAAAAGAATGGCAAAACCTTCAGAAGATGTAGTGATTTTATCCTGCTTCTGAAAAATAGTTAAGGTGTCTCATTCCAGCTTTAAAATATGTGAAAGGAAATCATAAATGAGTCTGAAGACTGTTAAGGCAGGAAAGTGACAGTTACTAACTGCAGCACTTGAGGACCACACCCTCTAAATGAGGGGGTGTCTGTGGAACAACAAATGCCATCAGGTCTGACGGACTGCCCTAGAAGAGCAAAAAGACAGGAAGAAAACTAAATATTTCCTTTAGGAGAAAAGACTAAAATCAATTCCTCACTAAGATTTCTAAAAATATGAAAACTAAGTTACATAAAAACTCTACTTTGAAGCCGGCATAAGAATGTACACCTGGTCTGACAGGTAGAGGCAGAGAATCGGTTTAAGGTCATCCTTGGCTACATGAGGAGTACAGCCTGGACTCTACGAGACTACCGTATATCATGTAAGCCTCTAGATAAATCAAGTACAGTTCACACGTTAAAAACATGACTTCCACTTTGACACTGAATGCTATGACTAAAAGGAGCGACTGGGGGCATGTAAGAGCAGCCGGCCGTGATTCAACTTCTAGGAACAGAGAGAGCAAGTCATAAATTTCACCATTAAAACTGGGTTAGGAAGAATTAACGGAAAACGAGGGGTGGGGGATGAAAACAGCTGTCACATGAGACCAAGAAGAGTAAAGCTATGTGAAACCAAGGTTTTCCAAGAGAGGAAAAATAGATAATGATGGTATCTTGGTCTTGTAAAGAAAAACTTTGAAACTTTAGAATAATGAAGTGGAAAGAGATGTCCTCTCAACCCAATGAGCCAACAGTGATGTCATACTAGAAGGTAAAATGATAAATTACCTTACAAAATGACAGCTTTTCTTGAATAAAAAAGGGACAAATATCCATGCCTCTGAATGTGAGTGCTGCAATTGAATTTTGTGTTCTTGCTTTACTTATATTGGAGGATGAGGACACCAATAAAAACATTTCAGAAAAACCTGAAAACCAAATCTAGAGCAGTTCATGAAAGAACAACGCAGGGCCCCAAAGGTGCCGGATGAGGGAGGCTCCTCGCAGAGGGGTCGGACTTTCTGTTGTATTTGACACAATTAGGGAAATTGTGACAAATGAATGAGAATAAAACCTTCAGGATACCACTTGTCTAATGGCTATCTGTACTTACATGCGGATGGTAATCCCTGCTGTATAAATCAGGGGAGTCCTATAAAACACATGCTCTCAGAGGCCAGAGAAATCCTAACTTAACATGATCAAAAGTTATTACACAGCTTGGACAAACTGGTAATAAAATTAATCAAGTAATTACTACGCTGCAATATTTAGTTACTCCGTGAATATACATATGTGTAATGATATGCATGTGTTAAACACTGTACAAAGCCATACATAATTTAAAGTGCTTTTCTTAATTGTATAGGTACCTAAAATAATACACAAAGCATGTATCCTATAGAGACTGAAATTTGACAACTTTTGGGCATCATTTAGCCAAATTTAAAGTAACAATTTGAAAAAGAAAATATGCATAAAACTCAACTTTACACATACAAATATTTGTCAAACATGGAAGAAAAGGTATCTATTTCCCAAGCATGATATAACATTATACATGGAAGCAATTGCAAGGCATTTGTTTTAAGTTCCAATAAAGTTGCAATCTTTAGTTGGAGTAGTCATTTTCAAACAAACTCAATATTTTTCACTTGCAAATTTTGTATGACTATATCTAATTTTTTAGAGCTATTTATTTTCTTCAAAGTAACCTTTGTACAGAATTTGGATAACGTACCCATGCCTCTGTCTGAACGGGCTTGATATTGCTTAGTAGCACCTCTTCATAGTTCCCATAGTCCGTGAACTTAACGACCGCTGTCATCCCGGAAGAATGCAAGGCTTCAACTTCTGCTCGGTAAAACTGAAGGTGCACAAGAAATTTGAAACAGATCAGCTGCCTACAAAGACAGTGTCTATGCAACAAGTTCATGCTCTCCATATCTTCTACAAGCTGGGTTATCTAAGTATGTACCAGGAAAGAGTTGGTTCTTTTCGTATTATAGTAGCAACTAGCACATCTCGTGTAAGTATTAAGTCAGTCCCTGATGTTCTTTCCCACGTCTGGGTGCTAATAACTTTAGAGCAACACGCTGGGGAGTAATCCTCTCCCCCCTCCCCTCCACTGTTTTAGACTCACTGTTATGTTGGGAGCTGTTTAGTTATATGTTTGAATCTTAAACTTTTCAAATTACCTAAGTTCACATAAGTTCAACAGTCATCCTGTATCCCTGGAAAACAAATGCCTGCTTAGCAACTTCAATATTTAATCTTTAGCTCCTGGGATTCCACAGAGTAACTGAAAGGGTACAGGAGTCCATTCATCTGGTTTTTATCTTCTACTCTTTAAAATACAACCCTGACACAGAGGTGAGTTTTTAAAGCCTTTTAAGAAACCTAGCACCAAATAAAGCCATGTATTTAATTTCTTTTTGAAAAAGTATATGCAGTTTTATAAAGGTTATCCATGTTAAAACAACAGCAGCAACCAAACTTCCCTGTAATGTGGGAATTCGTGCGATGCAGTTGGAATAGCCTGCTCGTTAAAACAGCTGAGACCTCAGGAAGAGCTTCCTGTGACGATGGAACACATTGAAAGGCAAAGAATATTCAGCCAAGTCAAGTATTTCCAGGGAGAAGTTATGGGGCAATAAACATGCACACAGCAAACTAACAGAAGTTTTCAAGTAAGTATATCACATGACTGCTCAACCAATAACAAATTAGGACTCGTACATAATAAGTGTCATATAATGGAGGGTCTACTAACAGTTTGTATGTCATGCGCAGGTAAAAGATCTTAATTGGAATGATATTGTAGTATCAATGAAAACACTTGGCACATCTAAGATTGCAGGCAAGAAAAACAATTTGGAGGCTATTATAATAATATTCAAGTCCAGAGGGAGAAATTAATTGAGTTAATTTTAGTGTAATGAGATATGGAAAACTGCCTCAAATTCTCAGTTCTTCTATGGAAATAAAACAAGTATTGTGAGGAATTATGTAAACATCAGAATATACCTGTTGAACATCTTCAAAACATAATCAGAGTAAATATTAAGTTATAGCTTCCTAATGGTAATTTTAGCCCACTTCTTTTCTTATACTTCTATCTTTGTTTTTATCTAAAAAAAAAAATGTGAAAGTTGTTTCTTCTTGACAAAACATTTAAATATACCTCTTAAGCTGGGTGGCTTTGGGGGTAACTAAGAATAGTGTCAATTTTAATACTTGAGTATTATATAGAATCCAAAGACACCTATCTAACGGAAAGGATACATGCCAGCGTAAATGAAAGTGATCACCTTAAAAGATCCTCCACTGGCTCTAGAACACTATAATAGTTCGAAATGTTCTGAATATCCCGATAATCTGGACTATCATTATAAACCTATTCAACCAGGCAACAAGTGAATCCAGCACATTGGTTTTCTCCTAAATTCTTAATCAGTCTATTTTGATGACGTACCTATTAAGTATAGGCTACCATAATGATAACCAGAATGCTTCATTGAAAAGAAATAATGTCTTTGATCCTACACACACACACACACACACACACACACACACACAGATTCATTTTTAGACAATTATAGTTAAGATTAAAGTTTTATTAAAATGTGTGCCAAGTACTGGGAGGCATTTTGGTATACAGAGTCAGAACTAACGTAGTGCTTAGCAACTACTGAATTATGGYTTGTTTAACACTCAAATTTTGCAGAAAAACTTGTCTGCCAATTTCAGTTGGAATACAGATCTGTTCTTCTCTGTTGCTCCATTTATCTCTGGCTGATCATTTATATCCTTTTCTGTCTTTTGGCAGTGGACAAGAATACCGAGGATATATCCTTTTTCAAAGAAGGTGCTTTTAGGTTTGCCAGCGCCTGGCTAACTGGGGGCTGCTATCACTAACAGAGGCATAATTTTTACAGGATGTCAATGAAAGACTGCCTTATTTATGAGGTCTTCCCAACATGGTCAAACTTCAACCCTACTCTCTTCTTTCTCTGGCTTTAGTACAGATCAATCTATACTATAGATTACCTTATATAGAAAACAATACCTAACTTCTCACGCAAAAGTCTGACCTGGTAGCATTTTTCTAAAGTCTACAATGTAAGCTTCTTTATAATTATTTACAACCTTTCCCTTGCCTATGAATGATGAAGTAACTAAATATAAAGAATTTTTCAATATTTAAATCAAGCATTTTCTTTTGACCTCCATGGGCAACAAGAATGAACATGTCAAAACCATGTGTAACTTCAGTTCCAGGAGAATCTGACCCTTCTCCAGACCCCTGTGGGCACCAATCATATAAGTGGTGTACATATACACATGCAGGCAAAAACACTCATACACATAAAATAAAATGACAAAAAAWTTTTCAAATAAAGTATCTTGCAGTAAATCTACCAATGAAGTAAAAGACTTAAACAGTGAAAATGCTGATAGAAAAGGAAGGAGGGAAGGAAGGAAGGAAGGAAGGAAGGAAGGAAGGAAGGAAGGAAGGAAGAAAGGAAGGAAGGAAGGAAGGA
>BDUI01000518.1:211668-221743 GCA_002335545.1 Apodemus speciosus | reverse complement strand
GGGGGAATACCAGAACAGGGAAGTGGGAAGGGGTGAATAGGGGAACAGGGGGAGGGAAAAAGACATATGGGACATTGGGGGGGGGGGCGGGGAAACCAGGAAAAGGGAAATGAAATGTAAATAAAGAATATATCCAATAAAAAAAAGTGAAAACAAAAAACAAAAAAGAGCGAATGCCCTGGTAAGCTGACTATGCTACAGACGACGACTCCCATCTAACACTATGTGGGCAGCATAAATTGGACTTGATGGGTATATTATTTTTAAAGATTTATTTATTACGTATTGTCATTGTTTATTTATGTGCACTAGTGTCTTGCCTGTGTGTACAGATCTGGATGAGGGCATGAGGCCCCCGAGGGCTGAAGTTACAGACTGCACTGGTGCCACGTGTGTGCTGGGAATTGAATCCTGGTCCTCGGAACAGCAGCCAGTGCTCTTATCTGCTGAGCTCTCTCTCCAGCCCCCGTGTATAAAATATTTAAAAAAGAGGACACAAATCTCAGTAGGTAGGGAGCAAGGAATGGATCTGAGTGGAGTTAGGGACGGTGACGAATACGACTAAAACACACAGCACAAAATCCCCATTTAACTCATCAAATTAAGAAACGACATTCTGGGCTCTCTTCCCTCTCTGTGCCCGCCCAGTCTCCCAGCTCTGAACAGATTCTTATCGCTCTATTCTTTTGCCTTTTCCACATCTTCTCCTTTCCCACCATGGCTGTTTTTCAGTCCCTTTTAGCCAACAAATACGTATTAATTTATTTATTACAAGGTGAAAACTAGCATATATGCATTTTTCTTTTTTACAGGCTGAATACATATAAATATATATATTCTCCTTAAATGAAAGCTTACATAATTTTGTACCTCTGAAATGATTTCCCCTTGGAAATGAGTAAAATTTGCAAGAAAGTAAGCACCTTTAATTTAGCAAATAGTATGTGAACTATGGCTGAACTAAGTTTAATCACTTTTCATATGGTTCTCATATGTAAGCGAAAACAAATTCTGCCTAAGTATCCACAAAAAAATGTTAAATATTTTATGAATTACATACCTATAAATCTCCTTAAGGGATCAAACAGGTATGTTTACAGTATAAAACATACAGATAATTTCAACAGATTCCCACAAGAATATTACATAACATGTAGCAGTGTGTTTGCAACATTCATACCTTGTTGTCTTCCCAATAAAGTGCAAAACATTCATCTCCAGGTTTCCACATTTTTGCATACTCCACAGGAATAGAAGATTCTATCACCTTTTCAGGCTTAATTGGCCCAGATCTTCTTTTGGGCCCACTATTATAAAATATTTTATCATCATAGGGCACTGCTGTGACAGGTCCTGCTGGCTTAATTGGTCCTACACGTCTTCCTTTCAGTGGCAGATCTGTCTCTCCATTTGGAACACCAACAAAACTATGACTTTGGGCAGGATTCTGGTAGTCAGTATTTACACTAAAATGTTTTTCAATTTTTGCACCACTAAAAGCTTCACTATTCACTGTCCGTGATCTCCTGTCATAAAAATGATCAGGATTACCTGTTTGGTTTTCTCTTTTCCCACGTTTTTGATTATTATAATCTACGAATTCTGGAGGAAGTGGGTTTTCTTTTGCCTCTGCATACAAAGGGCCTCTTCCTGGTCTGTTTTGCATAGAGTTATCTTTCTTTTTAAAAGTGCCATCGTTGTGCTGAAAACCTAGAGGATACGAAGCATCTTTAGTTCTGTCGTGTCTAGAATACGGCCTATCACACTTGGTCCTCTCTTCTGCCCACACATCAGAACCTGAAGAACTACTCGGTCTTTCGGATCCTCTATTTCTAGATAATACGCTGTTTTCTAAGGCTGACTTCGAATTGGGGGTGTCTCTTTGAAATCGAGGAGGTTTCTCATTTCTTGGCTGCCTGGTATCGTTTCGAGGAAGATGTCTTGATTGATTGCCATCCTTTATCCCATTCTGCTCAGTATTCGATACTCTGTGCTGTCCTTGGTGAAGGTGCTGTGGCTGTGACTTAGGTTCTAAAAGGAAGAAGTACATCATGCATATTAGAATTAAGACAGCATTAATAATTACTTATTTTTTAAATGCCTAAACTTACATTGGTAGACRATTAGTATGCTAACATCTCCTATCTTCATACCTTGTTACCTTACCTCTCAGCATCTTCTGAGTTCTAGTTATTTATCATGAAGTTTTCCTGGTTAGCACATTAAAAAGTTAAGCAATGATGTGAATCAAGATAAAAGTACTTTAGCAGCTACAAATTTACTCTATGTCAAGTGAGATTACACACATACACATATACACACACACACATACACACACATACACATAACTTTCTTCTACTGTCTCACACACACAAAAATTGCTTACACTATTCCCAAATATATGATTTATCTTTGATGAACATGCTTGGTTTTCTTCAATTGTTTGTTTTGACATAAATCAGTGTCAAGATACAAGTCCTTGTACATTGCCTGGAATCACCAGATTTCCAAAGATGGTCACTAATGACATTTGGTTGACCTATTTCCTACAGTGCAAGAAAACTACCTTCATGGCTCTCCAGATATTAAATGCCAATTTATTATGTGGCTATATATTTCCAACACTTACTAGAAGCAAAAGAATTGTCAAATAAATTGCTTAGGTCAACAAGAATAAAAAAGATGTTTTGCTCTAAGTCACAGATTATAAATCAAAATTCAAAATGGCAAGATGAGCAAGAAAATAAAAGAAAACTCGTCATAGCAGATGTACTATACTTGACATTTAAAGTAAAATGAATTATTTCCTAGGTAAGTTTCTATGTGCAGGCTAACCATCTATTAATTATGATAAAAATACCCAATGCTTCAAAAGCCTGCTAACTAGATTCATGGGAAACTTTCCCTAAGAGTATCTATCTTATAAACATACTCAAATGTCTTACTTTTAACAATCATATTCAATATAGAAATCTTTCTTATTTCTTTATTTGATGTTTATGGGAGTATGGCATGGGTATGTGCACAGGCCAGATCCCCTAGAGCTGGAATTTCACACAGATGAAATCCACCTGATGCGTGCTGGGGACTGAACTCAGGTCCTCTGGAAAACCAGCAAGCTCTCAACTGCTGCGTCATCTCTCTATCCCATAGTCTATTTTGGAGACTCTTGCCAACATTAGGATTTGTCTAGGAATAAGGACGTAGGGATCAGAGAAGACTGGTGACATACACAGTGAGTGTGCTCAACAGAAAGGCATGTCAGAGACCAAGACAGCAGTGCTCTCTGATGGCCACTCAGGGCATGCCCCATAAGCACCCTTCACACATTATCATAATACAGAAATGTGATTACTTAATGAATACAATAGGGTAAGGTTCCTCATAGAGTGTACTCAGGAAAATTTTGTTGCCAAAATAAATCTAATTTGACTTGCCACCAGCTGGATATGGAAATGTATTTGGGGAATGAACTTTTGGGCTTGCTATGTTTAAGACTTGTTTTTCCCTTAAACTATCTTAGTCATGGTCACTGATAGTCATGATTGTCCAAAGACATTAAAAGCAGGTAACTGAGAGTAACTGTTATAAAAATACATAGAAGGAAGGTCCAACTGGATCTGATAGCTGTGAGATTAGTTGATTTCAGTTTTGAAAGAAAAACCAAGAAAAGCAAAATTTTCTAGTCCACAACTGGGGTTATGTGTTTACATGCCTCTTATGTAACAATTTAATTTGTTTACTCCAGAACAAATATCCACAGGAAATTCCAAGGTAGCTCATCTTTTCTTCTTTTTAAATAAATAACGAAGCTTAGAAAACTGCACAAGGGTAAAGAGGACATGTCATTCCTTTTAACTGTCCAATTGTCATTTCTAARTATTGGCTATAAATGATAAAATAAAGTAAGTAATTTTACTAATAAAGAACATATACTTCATTTTCATTATTATGCTGAAATATGCCAAGGTCCAGCCTCCACTTGGAGAGGGGTTCCTGAGAGAAGGGGTGTCTGGGAGTCTCCAAAACAAATACTCAAATCGTTGGCCCAAACTGAAGCCTCTGTTCTGCTCAAGATGGACCCTAGACAGCTCTCTGTATAAAGCTCTTGGCTCGTAGTCTGTTCAAGACAGCTTTCTGCTTGAAATAGCTCTCTCATGCTAGGAAAACTCTAAAAGCTCTCTGGATAGCTCATGTGTTTTCTGACCAGAGTCAGAAAAGCTGCTATAAAAAAAAAAATTCTTGAATTTTCTGACCAAGTAAGAAATCCTGATAGAAAAATTCTAAAAGACAGTCTTGGGCTTTCCATCAAAATCAGAAAGCCAGAAAAAAAAATCTAAAAGAGCTGTGTTAGCTCTCTAATTCTTGGGATTTCTATATTTTTATTAGATATTTTCTTTATTTACATTTCAAACATTATCCCCTTTCCTGGTCCCCTACCCCAAATTCTATCCCTTTCCCCTCTCCCTGCTTCTATGAGGGTGTTCCCCCGCCTGCCCATTCCAGATACCCAACCCTGGTATTCCACTACACTGGGACATMCAGCCTTCACAGGACCAAGGGCCTCCTCCCACTGATGTCCTACAAGGCCATCCTCTGCTACATATGCAGCTGGAGCTATGGGTCCCTTCATGTGTTCTCTGTAGTTGGAGGTTTAGTCCCTGGAAGCTCTGGGTAGTCTGGTTGGTTGATGTTGTTCTTCCTATGGGGTTGCAARCCATTTCAGCTYCTTCAGTCCTTGCTCTAACTCCTCCATTGGAAACCCCGTGCTCATTCCAAGGGTTGGCTGCGAGGATCTCCCTCTGCATTGGTCAGGCTCTGGCAGAGACTCTCGGGAGACAGATATATCAAGCTTATATCCAAGATACGCAAAGAACTCAGCAAGCACTTCTTGACATCCATAATAGTGTCTGGGTTTGGTGACTGCATAGGATGGATCCCCAGCTAGGGCAGTCTCTGGATGGCCTTTCCTTCAGTCTCTGCTCCACACTTTGTCTCTGTATTTGCTCCCCTGAGTATTTTGTTGCCCCTTCTAAAAGGGACCGAAGCCTCCACACTTTGGTCTTCCTTCTTCTGGAGTTTCATGTAGCCTGTGAATTGTATCTTGGGTGTTCTGAGCTTTTAGGCTAATATCCACTTATCAGCGAGTGCACACCATGTGTGTTGTTTTGTGATTGGGTTACCTCACTCAGGAGGATATTTTCTAGTTCTGTCCATTTGCCTAAGAATTTCATGAAGTCATTGCTTTTAATAGCTGCGTAGTACTCCACTGTATAAATTACCACATTTTCTGTATCTATTCTTCTGTTGAATGACATCTGGGTTCTTTCCAGCTTCTGGCTATTATAAATAAGGCTGCTATGAATGGAGCATGTGTCCTTGTTATAGGTTGCAGTATCTTTTGGGTATGATCCTCAGGTAATAATACTATGTGCAATTTTCTGAGGAACCGCCAGACTGGTTTCCAGAGTGGTTTTACCAGCTTCCAATCCTACCAGCAGTAGAGGAGTATTCCTCTTTCTCCACATCCTTGCTAGCACCTGCTGTCCCCTGAGTTTTTGATTTTAGTCATTCTGACTGGTAGGAGCTGGAATCTCAGAGTTGTTTTGATCTGCAATTCCCTGATGACTAAGGGCCAGAAATCCTATTAGAAAAAATTCTACAAGAGCTGTATTTGTTTTCTATGGATTTTCTGACCAAAGTCAGAAATCCTTTTAGAAAAAAAATTCTTGAAGAGCTGTGTTTGCTCTCCAGAGATTTCCAGACAATTCAACTCTTGTTAGGAAAAATTCTAAAAAACAATTGCTATCATGCTCTGCTAGCTCATCTCATGTGGGTCAAAACCCCAGTTTTTAATTTACATATCAATTCATTTCAGGTTCCATTTCAGTCATCCCAGGAATCAGCATTTCATGACTGTAGTCTACTGACTATTAGGAAAAGCAGCAAAAGTATATTTTCTTTTAACATTGCAAAAGAATTCAGAGGTCTGCCCGCCTTTGTAAACTTGGCTGGGTTGGACCCAGTCCTGAGATTACCATTCCAACAGAAATTTGCTCTGTCTCAGGCTGACCTTGAACTCAGGAATCTGTCTGCCTTTATAAACATGAACAAAAAAACTTAGCTGGGTGGGATTCTTGCCTTTGGATCACCACTCCCTAAATCTCTTTATGTCCTTCCTTAGCATCTTTATGACAAGCCGACTCTAGTGTAGCTACCTCTGCTCCTTTAGATCGCTGAAGCCCCTTACACAATTCATATTGCCTACTTACATTTTGTATAGTTGAGAAATTATTTATTCTTGAACTCATGTTTTCAGGGTTCCCACAGCCTTAAGGGCTATCCTGAAGGTCACAGCATTCTACCACTTTGCTGAGACATTAGACACACCCTCACCTCCCAGATTCACACCGTCTCTGACTATCAAGGAGTATTAACCTTGGCAGAGAAGAAATTCCTCAAAAAATTGTTTACATTGTTATATAGACAACCCTTACACCCACAGCAACCATCAGGGGAGGGAACCATGTCATTCCGTTCCTTATGTGGCTTCAGACTTATAGTCAGAATCCAGGTCCTTTCTGCCACTTTAACAGAAAATCAGCACGCCAAACTGTAACACTCCAAACATCACCAGATGCTGAATCTATAACCGTTCCAGTAATACAAATGTATATGAAGGAATAAATTCATGAGCCTTTAAAACTTAGCCAAAAGTAAATAATACCAAAAAGTAGCAGAAGCAGCTGAGGATTTTTTTAAATATCTTAATGCTTCTGATTAAAAAATGGAATCTTCCTGAAAATACATGGAACATTGAAGGTTACATAGCARAATACAGGAAAGCTTAGCAGAATATCGTGAATAGTATTATAAAATAGACAACCATTACACAATAATAGCTCAAAAAGAAAGAAAAGGTATCAAGGAGTGTTGCTATGAGTTAGCATGAAATGAAGTAAACATACCAAGTCATGGATTCCAAAATGTGTGTTTGTAACAACTAAAATGGTTTCAGCACTACATTAAATTCAAGAGTCACACAGAAAGAAACTATCACCAAAAATCAACTACTTCCATCAGTATTACGGATGCTGAATTAAACAGTCATCTTACAGTATGAATACTTCTTTGCAAAACATTCACTCTCCAGTGGCAGCTGCACCCTCATTTTAAGGTAATGTTTGAATACCCATTAGCATCTGACTCTGTGATCCACAGCCGGATGGGCTAACTGCAGCTCTTTCCCTTTGCCCCAGGCTCATCTCCAGCTCTGAAGTGGTGCATGCTGCCCCTCCCGTCCCCTCTCAAGTCCCAGGGATCACACAGATCTTCCCCTCCACACTGGTTGCTTTATGCCAGCTCCCAAGTCCAGCAGGTGAGCATTCGCAGAGAACTTTCAGGCCATACAGGCCAGGGGAGGAGGYAGGCTAATTTCACCCTCACTCCACCCCTCTAAATCCAATCTTGCAGTCTCATCACCAGCTCTGTAGCTGAGGACTGTAGCCTCCCCTACTGTCTGCCTCCCACTCTAGTGCATCTAGCAGATCTGCTCTAACTTTCTTCCCAACTCATCCTGTTACCCCAGTCCACAAGTCTAGAAGGCACTGCCTGGGAACCCACATGCCACTCAGGCCAGAAGCTTCACTGTAGACTGATCACTCCCTCTTCTCTACATCCAATCCTCCAGACTCACCACCAGCTCTGCAGGGGACTGGCAATTATGGCCCCTCCACTCTCTCTGACTCCATTCCCAGGGACTAAGTATATCCCTGTGGAACACCCTGCTTTGCTCGCTCTGCCCCATCCACATTCTTGAGTGTCAGCTCTCACTAGCCAGGAACAACTTTTATCCCAAACCCACAGAGGCCACACCTGTCAGGATCCCAGAAGAAGTTCCTACCAGGCAACACTCTGCCATTACACTCTAAGAACAGAGAGAACAACAGAATCCAAGGAACAAAAACCCATGAAAAGAGACAAGGCCAGACATCAGCACCTAGAATTACAATCTTCCCATGCCCAGATGCCTAGACACTGCATAAAAACATGATTAATGAAGGCCAGGCTACTGTGCCTCAGCTGGAGGCCAGCAAAGTCCTAACACTAGGCCCTGAGAACTGAAGCATGAGAAAACCCTTAAAGAAACCTAAGAAACAAAAGCGGAAGGAAATGAATGAAACAATTCAAGACCTCAAAGTGAAAATAGAATCAACAAAAGAAAACCTGATCTGGGAGAAAACTGGAAATGGAAAATTTAGGAACACAAACAAGAGCCACAGAGGCAAACCTCACCCACACGGTACACAGGATGAAAGCATCTTAGACGGCAAAAAGATACTGAAGAAATAGATACCCCACTTAAAGAAAATGACAAATTTAAAAGACTCCAGCACAAAACATCCAGGGTATCTGGAACACTATGATAAGACCAAATGTAAGAATAACAGAAATACAAGAAGAAACCTAGTTCATACACACACAAAAAATGTTTTCAACAATCTAATACAAGAAAAATTTTCAAGCCTAATGAATAAGGGGCTTAAGAATACAAAATATCAAATAGACTAGACCAGAAAAGAAATTCACCATAACACATAATAATCAAAACAGTAAATGTAGAAAACATGAAAGAATATCAAAAACTGAAAGGGGAAAAGACCATGTCACATCTAAAGGCATGAGAGGAACACCTGATTTCTCTATGGAATCTCTAAAACCCAGAAGATCCTGGGCAGATGTTCTAAAGATGCTACAAGATCACAGTAGCCAGGTCACAAAGCTATATTCAAAAAACCTTTCAATGACAAAAATACAGGAAGGAGAATCAATACATGATAAAAAATAAATCTGTCTATAAAACCAGCTATACAGAAAGCATTAGAAGAAAAATTTCAGTTATCAAAGGTCAAATAACTCCGGGTCAGCAAATTAAAAGAAGAGGTGGGGGAAACACAGCAGCAATTTCAGAGATACACTGGTTAACTCTGAACATCAATGATCTCGATTCACCAAATTAAAAACACAGACTAACAGAATGGATACAAAACCAGGATCCATCCTTTGGTTGCATTCAAGAAACTTTAACGTCAAGGATAGATATCACTTCAAGGTAAAAGGATGGAAGAAGATATTTTAAGGAAATAGGCCCATAATGTAGCCATTTCAATATCTGACAAAATAGACTTTAAACCAAACCTAATCAAAAGAGTTAGAGAAGGACCTGCATACTCAACAAAAAGAAAAATACACCAAGAGGACATTGCAACTCTTAGCATTCACCAAACAAAGAGTAGCCAAGTTAATTAAAGAAAGACTACAGTTTAAGTCACATACTGACCTTGACACAGTAAGAGTGGGTGACGTCAATACCCAAATTTTAGCAATAGAGAGGTAACATAGTCTAAACTGATAATTCTGGAGCCATCCGGTATACTAAACCAAATGGACCTAACATATCTACAGAACTTTTCACCCAAATACAAAAGAATATACTTTCTTCTCAGAACTGAATGAAATTTTCTCCAAAAATGGAAACAGATTTAAGCCGCAAAGTAAATCCCAACAGAAACAAGAAAACTGCAATAACACCCTGCATCCTATCTGAACACTAAAAATTAAATCTGTATATCAGAAACAACAAAAAGGTTATGAACCCACAGAAATCCAACAACTCACTACTAAATGAAAGATAAGTCAAGACTAAAACTAAAAAAGAAACTTTAAAACTTTCTTTTATCAAATGAAATGAATACAGAACATACCCAAACTTATGGGACACAAAGAAGGCTGTTCTAAGTGACAAGTCCATCTCACTAAGTGCCTACATTGAAGAAAAATAAAAATTGAGAGATCTTATACTACCAACTAAACAGCATATCTGAAAGCTCTAGAGTAAAAGGATATCACACCCAAAAGGAGTAGATGGCAAAAACAACTCGGGGCTGAAATCTTTAAACAAGAAATAAAAATTAAAAAAATAGCTTATGCCCTAAGATCAAGAATAGACAAATGGGACCTTATAAAACTACAGAGTTTCTGTAAGGCAAAAGACACTGTCAAAAGGACAAATAGG
>BDUI01000518.1:189835-203670 GCA_002335545.1 Apodemus speciosus | reverse complement strand
TCAGAACTCCAAACAGACTGAACCAGAACAGAAAGTCCTCCCGGCACATAATAATGCACTAAACAAAGAAAGAATATTAAAATGGCTACATTTTGACTGTTATCTGCCATATAAAGTCAGATATGAAATCTCCCTCTTTCCAGCATGATGTCATAACCCAAAACGATCCATATTTTGTAGCATTTTGGGTCTTACAATTGCAGTGTAGAAGTGCATGACCAACACACACAAGAAGTCCATCCAGAAGCGGCCGCTGTGTTTCAGCGTGTTGTCGGCTCCTCCCCCTGGGAACCAAGCAGGCCTGCAGGAAAGCCTGTGAGGCGTTCCTTGGTCAGTGGCTGCTATAGGAGGGCCCACCTCACTGTGGGCGCTACTGGACCTGTGCTGGAGATCCTATATAGAAAGCAGGCCGAGCAAGCCACGGGAGCCAATCAGGAGATAGCACTCCTTTACAGTTCTGCTTCAGTTCCTGTCTACAGGGTCATACGTTGACTTCCTGCTGTGATTTTCTTTCAAGGTAGACTGTAAACTCTAAGCCGAAACAGACCCTTTCTTCCCAAGTTGCTAGTGGCCATGGTATTTATCACAGCTCTGGAAACTAAATGAAGATACTTGCTAAGCCAACCATTGACTTTTGGGAATCCTAAAACTAAACAAAATCCTGAGACACCTTGAAGTGAACAGAATCAAAACACAGATGCTAAGGATTCAATAAGATTAGAATTGTTTGTATGAGTATGTGTGCATGCATGTGCATATATGTGTGGTATGCACATAAGTGCATGTGTATATGGGTGTGAGGTGTGTGTTATATGTACATGTATATGCACATGCACGTGTATGTTTATGTGTGTGAGATATGTGATATGTGCAAGTTTGGGTATTATTGGAAATTGAACTCAGGGCCTCACACACACTGAGCAAGTGCTGATCACAGAGCTACGCCTCCTAGTCACAGACATTTCTGGAAGCTCTAAATCTATACAGACCCAAATACCAATGCTGATATGAACCTAAGCCTAATCACAGGCTCATAACAACCTTCAGAAGCTTATCTGTCCATTATATGTTATGAAGACTATCCTGAAAAGCTTTCTAGATGTTCCTTAGAAAATATTTTAACATCCCTACTGCGACAATATCATATTAGAATATAATCCAAGTAATATATTCCAGGCTTTGACTCCATTAAAAGGAAACAATGAAATTGTAAATCATCTAAACACCAGTTCAGACACTGGTCTTAACTGCTCTTTCCTATAAACTTCAGGGCAGTTAAGAATGTTGTCACTTAATGATGTATATTAACAAAAGAAAGAATAACAAAACATTATGTTAAAAAAAATACACTTGAGAACAAGCACAAATCCAGTTCTCTCATCAATCCTACAGTCTTCACAGTATCCACAAACTCACAGCCAAGGAACAGAGGAAATCTCTAAGCACGATGACTTTTATCTGTGAATGTACTCATTTATCGTACAGCTGTTACACTTGTGTGTGGAAACATGGGTCTCTTCTGGATGGTGTCATATCATTAGAGCCTGGGACAGAAGCTGCAGTTGATAGAATCAACAGACAATCAGCAGTGACTCCATGTCAGCCTGATTAAAGCATTGCCTAATGCACTCAAAGAACTAGTTAACCTTGTTCTGACAATACCGTTTTCAAATAAAAGTCTAAACATTATTAGAGATTACAAATATGTCTGAAAATGTACTGTCATTTATGAGACAAAACAATAATTCAACTTTGAAGCTTAGAAATGCTAATTAAAGAGGATTTAATTATTTACTTAGTGAATGTTATCATCTATTTAATATAAACTTTAAAATGCACAAAATAAGAGGGCTTAGCAGAAACTATCATAATATGATAATCAGATATGATCTGGCATAGTTATAAACTACAACAATATTTCATTTCCATATGCCAAATCGCAGATGAATTACATACTCAATACCACTAAAAAGAAATATGAAGTCAAAGTCATGATTTAGGAGACACCTTAGGAAGCAAATGCAGGAATCAGAGATGAAATGATCAACAGAGGTTTGAATGGGGTCCTTAGAGAATGCAAGGCTTAGGATACTGAGAAGCCAGCCAGGAAACAGAGAGGTGTGAAGAGGCAGCAGACTTTTTAGAAGCAAAACCTCTTTACATTGTTCTTGTGGCAACATGAAGACTGTTTGAAGGAGCTGATAGCAGTCCCAGGAATAAGAAGCAAAAATAAAACAACCACAAAACACATCAGTCCAGCCCATGTGCGGAACTGATTTCACCGCTTACAGCACATGAGCCTGTGAGAGGAACCTGGAGACCAGCTTACCTCATAAACTCAACTGAAACCTTAGCTGCAGACTGTCCAGTCATTTGTTACACAGTAATAGAAACTAAGGTGCCAGTCTCATACCAATAAACACTGCTCTCCTGTTATCCTCTACAAACACTCATTTTTTCCAACATTTTCAAAATTTCTTTTCTATAATTTATATTATATATATTATATTGTAAATATATATATTATGTATATAAACTACATATATAAGTATATATATTTGCATATATAGTTTGTGTAAATAACATTTATATAAAAAGTAAAAATCAATTATAAACCCAAGTTTTCATGAAATACAGACACTTAAATTTTGTATTAAAAGCACTTTGCAACCAAAGAGTACACATGGAGGGACCCATGGTTCCATCCACATACGTGGCAGAGGATGGCCTTGAAGGACATCAGTGGGCGGAAAGACCCTTGGTCCTGTGAAGGCTGGATGCCCCAGTGTAGGGGAATGCCAGGCATGGAAGATGAGAGTGGGTGGATAGGTGGGGGAGCACCATCATAGAGGCAATTGGACAGGGAATTGCATAGGGGGCTTCTGGAGGGGGAAACCGGGAAAGGGGATAACATTCGATATGTAAATAAAAATAAAATAAAAAATTTACAAAAAAAAAAGCATTTTGCTTCTAAATTTATTTGGCTGAATTAAAAAGGAAATGTAAAAATAACATTTTAATCTTTAATATTTTAAAGACAGTATTTGAAAACATTTCTTATATTCTACACTTATAAAAGATACATATTTAACACACTTATTTCCCCATGCAGTACTCATGTTATTCATTACTGTACATCATGGGAAACAGTTGGGAGAGACATTCTCCGAGCAACAGTTTCATACACACACGTACATGTGAAGAAAACCAACAGACCAATTTCAGAAATAAAGTAGGCGATTCCAGGTCATGCTACAGTAAATTTTCCAACATAACAGTTTGTACATCTAGCTTCCCAATGTATTAAGAGTCGTGGGTGGAGTAGTTTGGTGATAATACTCAACATACATTAGAAGCAAAGTAAGCTGGCATTTGTTTTCAGAATGTAACAATTAAAACTTTCTCCTGTGTTTTGGCCACATGAAATTCGCTATGAAAGTTCTAAACAACCATCCAGAATAGAAATAATTTTGTACAACTCCAAATGAGGTTGGTCTTCTAGAAAGAGACTGATATGTTTTTAATGTTAGCCTACCTTCCACATTCAGAGTTCCCATTTTAGACTCCAAGAAATCAAATAATGTGCTTGGTGCCGACGGCCTTGCGTTTCCCAGGTCGTCTTCGTCTTCCGACCGGCCTCGACCCCTGCCTTTCCCTCTTCCTTGGCGTGAAAAGCACATACATACATACACAGTGTGTGAGAAGCAAAAGAAGAGACCACCAAAACCAGGACTGTACATACATTTCTGCTCACRATTCATCTTCAGTGAATTTCTTTAACAACAAAAATGCTTTAAACAAAGCTACTAAGAAGTACTTTTACTATTCTACATGATCTATCAAAGATTTATCAAATGAACACAGGACTTAGACTTGAAATAAACACATCACATTTTTTTAATTTAAAAAGATTTTACCTTAAAATGTATTTTCTTTCTACAAAAAATAAGGCTGACTTATCAAGCTTAGCATAATTATATCTGTGCATAGTAAAACACTGTAAACACTGCGGTAACTTAAAGGCATCTCACACACTCACATGAAATTTAGAATATCACTCTACATGCTAAAATGCATATGTATAGTTATTTATGTTATGTACAGGGATATTTCTCAATCTATTTCTCAAACAATACCACTTTATCTAAGTAAAGGATAACATTTGTTTAATTTTAGAAGGTTTAAAGAGGAGTAAGTCTTTAATAAAATGGCATAAATATAGCCATAACTATTAAACACGTTAGTGTGCATCATGGTCTCTCTCTTACCTCTAACAACTCTGCTAAAAAAAAAGAAGCCACTGTTAGACACAAGCTATATAGAGATAAGAAGCACTCTCAGGCAGCGGCCTGCATGGCCTGTGTGTCTCCAAGCCCCGGGCTTCTAAGAACCACTGCTACCTCATACTATAGCCCTCAAAGTATAAAGCTCGGCCTCGGGCTGCCCCACGGCTTCTGGCACGTGAACTATACCTCTAGGAGGAGGGCCTGCGACAGGTTTCTGTTTACTGCTGTTCAGAAGTACGTTCAACGCTGCTTCTAAGTTGTTGGCATTATCCATCAGCGCTTGCCTCGATGCCTCCTTACTGAAACCCATTTCGGTTATGTGTTTCAGGGCTTTCTCGTCAACCTGCGAGGAGCAAAGAAACAGCTCTACTAAGGTCTTAAATAAAGTCCGCTACATATTTTAACTGTCTTTTACTCAAAGTTTCATTCATAGCTATAGCAAAACTGTCACACTAACAACATTCTGACTTACTGTTTTTCCACACTAATAGTCAAGGAAGAATGTGAGTTATAGTAAGTTTCACTGAAAATCCAAAACAAGAAAAAGAAGAGAAAAGCTTATGCTATATTAGAATAAGCTCTTAGGAAAATAATATGGCAAAGGAAACATGACCCCATATATTTTTATAGTAAAAACAAACAAACAAAACAAATTATACTTCCCCATCCACTTGGGGGGGGGGGGCAAAGTAATTTATACAGCACCGCAACAAAAACACAAAGAAGAAATTAAAACACAAAAGTAACAAAAAACCAAAAACAAACAAACAAAAAGACAATGAGAAGGAGGAAGATATTCAGAGCACAGCCTGTTTCCTTTGTGGCTGGGCAGCTACCTGTTACACTTACCAGTTCTCTATAGACACCTTCATTTTTGCTCTCTGACTTGGAAGCCTTTTCCTTCTGTAAAACCTCCCTATTTCGGTGACTGGCAGCACCAATATTGAGATTACTTCTGGCACCACCTCCACCTCCTCCAAATGTCTTGGTCTTTAGATAAGAGAAAAATAAACCAGATGTAAGTAAACAGTATTTTTTAAATAGTCAAACAAAGATATTAGTTTAAAAACCAAAAATAAATTAATCACTTAAAGCTTAATTATTATGCAGGGCAGTGGTGGCGCACACCTTTAATCCCAGCACTTGGGAGGCAGAGGCAGGTGGATTTCTGAGTTCGAGGCCAGCCTGGTCTACAGAGTGAGTGCCAGGACAGCCAGGGCTACACAGAGAAACCCTGTCCAAAAAAAAAAAAAAAAAAAAAACTTAATTATTTTCACAAGTAAAAAAATAACTGACACTTGTAAATAGCATAGAGCATAGACATCTATAAGCCATAATATTTTCTTTCTACAAGTCCAGACAGGGCACACACACACAMAAAAAAAATTACTAGATTTCAATTAAGTCACCAAAACAAATCTATATGTGCATCAATACTGACTAAAATGAGATGATATAAACATCATAAAGATTAGTTGTCTAAATTACTCCAGTAAAATATTTTAATACATCTTGGATCCAAGCCCCAGAACCATCTACAGCTCAAGAATAGTCTAAATAAAGTACTAAGCTGACCCAATAGTCAATTAAAGTGTGTCATGTATGTTGTGGATCATTATATAATCTTAGAAATTAAACATAGCATGAACAAAGAGTAGAATTCATTTATTAATTCCTTGTTTACATTCATCATATRTGTCACTCCTTACCACCTATATATAAAAGGTTGAATCTGTATATTCATTATTTTGCTGATGTATTTGAACAAACTTGAAACCTGATTTAATCTCATTAATCATCTCTTTTCAATGGAGGAGTTAGAGAAAGGACTAAAGGAGCTGAATGGGTTTGCAACCCCATAGGAAGAACAAAAATCAACCAAACAGACCCCCTTTCCCCCCAGAGCTCCTAGGGTCTAAACCACAAACCAAGGGGTACACTTGGAAGGACCCATGGCTCCAACCACATATGTAGCAGAGGGTGCCCTTTGGGGGCACACCCTCATAGAAGCAGGAGGAGGGGGTGGGATAGGGTGTTTCTCGGTGGGGGGGGGCAGGAATGGGGAAAGGGAATAACATTTGAAGTGTAAATAAATAAAATTTCCAATAAAAAATGACTAAGCATAAAAAATAAAAATTAAAAAATAATTATGAAAAAATAGAGCATGAAGATCACTGGCCGGAAGATACAGGGTCATGGCTGATGAGCATCCCACAGCCGACTCATCAAAAGAGAAATCCTATTATATAACATTTTTCTATCTGATACATTTGGTAAAATTAAAAGCACGTTAAAACTTGATTTTTTATTAACAATAATTGCTGAAAATATATTTTAATTAAGAAAAGCACAATATAGATGATTTTTATTATATATTACATATTAATAAAGACAGCAAAACAGCATCTTAATTTATGCAACATTGCGAAATTATTTTGAACTAGATAAAATGTAAAGTAGAATGTAAAAATTGAGAAATTAATGCTAGACATGCATTAATACACATTTTCAGTACTTGAATATTGTGTTATTTAAATCTGATACAACTTAAAGATAAAACTGTATCTGGACATCACTATTCTGTTTTGGGTTTATGGAATTTCAGCAATTTTTTTGTTTAAAAACGCGGCTTATATAAACATGGGTGACGCTCATTCGGAGGGCGCCGCAGCACTGGACACCCAGCTCTGAAGAGTCTAGACAAGCGGGTTCGTGGGACTCTCGCTCCTCCCCGCAGGCAAAGCACTGGACTTGCCTTGCACTGCTTCTCTAGGTTCTGACCCCTACAGACCGAGGGAGGAGACCCAGCGCTGTGAGGTTAGGCGATGTCACCCACAGTGCGCCGCAGCACCGCACGGCAAGTGCGCCAACGCACATGGCAATCGCTATTTTGATAGAACACAGTTCCCTATAAAGTCTGGAGTCTGACTTGTTTGAATTAAGATTTATATTCCACAACTCCAAAGAGCTTTTGCTTTTGATGACAATGAAATACACCCATTTTATTTCCTTAACATTTTTTTTTGCATTTTGTGGGTTAAAATGGGAGAACAGCATTTTCAGTTGTTTCAATGATTTAAAATAACTGCAACTCACAAGCCATAAACGATGCAGAGTCATGCGGTGACATCCTGGTCTGTGGATTAGGCATCCCTAAGACCATCACAAGTGCCTACCAGTCTTGCTGTACTTCACAGCCCACACACTTTTACACCTCATGGTCCAATTCTCCAATCACTGCTTTGCCATTGTCCCTGTCGACTATGTTTGCTCTCAAAATGTTTACCACAGCAGGATGAGTGTAGAGGGAGTCAGTAACTTCAATGCTCCAGCATCAATCAACAACCTACGACACTTCCAACTACCCTTGATAAGCGCTCCTCACTCCCTTACCAGGACACATACCCAAATTGTCCTATTTCTCTCTATACTGACAATCGGTCTGGAGGAACTGACTTCTCCTCATCTATCCTCCAAAACTAAAATCTTCCCGCGTGTTCCCTTTTCTCTTTTCTATAAACCCGCATTCGTTGGCGATCTGACAGCCCAATACCATCTGTCTTAGGGCTTCACTGCTGTGAGCAGACACCATAACCAAGGCACTCTTATAAAGGACAACATTTCATTGGGACTGGCTTACAGGTTCAGAGGTTCAGTCCATCATCACCACAGTGGGGAGCATGGCAGCATGCAGGTAGACATGGTCTGGGAGGAACTGAGATTCCTGCATCTTGATCTGAAGGCCACTAGGCAAAGACTGGCTTCCAGACAGCTAGGACAAGGGTCTTAAAGCCCACGCCCACAGTGACACACCTAGGCCACACCTCCTAATAGTGCCATTCCTTGAGCCAAGCATCAAACTATCCAGCTACACAGAACTCTCAGATGTAGGATATCTATGTCAAAGCTCTTTTCAAATTACACTCCTCTGACTCACAGCTCATTAGACATTACAGCTAGGTATGTAGTATGCATCTCAAGATTCATACGTTCAGAATGGAGTACCAGTGTGCCTTCACTTACAACCCCCCACTCTAATCTTCTGGATTTCAAGTCTCCTGACACTATCTCCATGTAAAATCTTTAGTCATTCTTTACTTCTCTGCTGCTGTAACTCCCTCTATCTCTCAGGAGACTCCCTAATTGCAAAGTTTCTGAAACCAACAATAATGCTCGGACTATGGAGAATGAAGAAGGTGCTCTCACTTCTTTTCCAGAATCAATTTGGTAGCCTCCCATCTTGTCTACAATTCCAATCTTCCTTCTTTATAACCATCTCAGTGAGGCAGTCAGAAGTAGCCCTTTTAGATATAGAATGGCTGATGTTATTGCTGTGAGCAAAAGACTCAAAAGCTTGAAATTTCTAAGTAATAGGTCAATGTCTTTTCAACAGCCTGTGGGTGCTGCAGTAGACCTCCATCTTCCTGCTCCTGCCTCTTGCACAGAGCACCTTCCTGTTTACAACCTTTCCTGCAGCTTTCTTTTTCTAAAAACCACTCTTCCTTAGCTCTAACACAGTTAATTCTCTCACTTTCTTCAAAGCACTGATCAAATTTCATTACCCTGACGCATAAGATATATACATATATAAAATTGAGGTCTGAAACTCATCTGTATGTCTTGTTTACAGTGTAGACTGCCCATAACGTACAGGTCAATTTACTCTTTGAAATTGCTACTGCGTAACACCAGATAAGCCCTGAGTTAGTTAACTTAGACAATTTCATACACAAACTGAAGGATTCTGAAATCTGTTTCTGTCCTAAAAAAGTATGGTTCTTTATTCTTGTAAAGAAAACATGGTCAATTTTAACAGTGAAGTACATTAGAATGTAAACCACATGCTCCAATATATAGACATTTGTAGCTACAGCAAATAAACCCTTAAGAAGAAAGCTTGAGATGCACACGAATCCACAGAACAGGCTATATCAAATATCCTCTTCTAAATTTTAGAATCTAAAACAGATAATATTTTAGGGAAAAATAAATATATTTCATATAAACTACATCAAAATATACTTAATTTAATGGTCTTCATTGCCTTAGAATGAAAAGCATACTGAAGAATGCCACCCCTTGTGACAACTGGCACAACGGCGCGCCCTGATCTGTGCAGGGTGTAGAGGAGGCTGTGGGGTTCTGATGTGACCAATTACAACCCCACAGCAGTCATAGCAGTCACTACTGCTCCTAAATTGATAACTGAAGCACACGGGGCACAAGAGGGCATCCATTTGCCACTGTCAGYCGCCACKCTCTGGCTGCCTGGCCCAGAGGGCTTGCTTTCAGCCGTACTCTACACTGGAGAGGACGACAAGAGGAAGCACAAGCAAACATCAAGTTTCCTGATGAAGCTTTGAAGTTAAGTAGAAAAGTGATTAGTCACAAACCTTCATTGCATTCTGAGCACAGGAAACTATGTCAATTTTAATGAATAAAAATTCTATCCAAGAAACTCACAAACAAAAATTCATATCAAACTGAAAAAAATTAATCAACAAAGAAAAAAACCTAGCCCAAGTAAACAAGAAATTAAAACCAAGCTTGGCCACTATGCTCTAAGATGGAGAGCATGTGTGTGCGTGTACATGTGTCATCATACAACCACATATAATCTTATGATTAACATGTTTACTATAATCTAATTGAAATAAAAATAAGCTAGCAAGACATAATTCTGATGTACTAACTGATCCCAGATCAGAAGTTATTTGGTATAAATCTCCCTTTTCAGAAGCAAGCATTACAGAGGGAGATTATCTTGAGAAAGCAGTAACTAGCTCAACTAATAACAGGAAACCCTCAGCTATGATACAAAAGAAAAATGTGCTTAAGTTATTTCACTGAGAAAGAAATGAAAGGAGGGATATGGGGTGGATTACACGCTGACTGAAATATTTACAAGATTGGCCAAGGCRACTTGGAATGCAGCAGGCAGGCTTAACCCAGAGGAGCGTGGTCTTCCTCTACCTGTCGGCATGTGGAGAGAGGAGCGTGGACTCGGGGATCAGTTATGAGAAAAGCAGTAATGACCATGGGATCAGAGACTGCACGGGAGGCGTCTGCGCAGCCCTCTGCTTACTTCTTTGCTCTTTGCGACCTCTGCAATGGCAGCAGTCCTCTGCTTCTCAAATTCATCATTGTCATTTGCAGGCTTGGCTGGCAGCGAAACTTGTAACGTCTTTCTTCGATCAAGTTCTCTGCTGTCCACTTGGACGTTAGATGCACACTTCTGAGAAAATAAATTCATATTGCTCAGTAATTCCAAGAGAAATTCCAAGAAACACAGTTTTTCATAAGAACTATTTCCTTAAAAGAAATGATATTTCTCATTATTGGTAAAGGCAAAACTACCATTCTATCCAAGAGACTTAAAAATAATAATAAAAAAAAACCACACACATACACAAAAACTAGGAAGCTGATTACAATGTTACTTTTAAATAGCTATAAGTTAAAGATTATATCTGTGTATATACATACATGTATACATACATCATCTAAATGAGGCCACACATTTACAAAACAAACTGGGCTGCAAGACCCAAGTTTCATTCTAGGGTAATAACCTAAAAACTGTTGTAGATTTCAAGCCATCTACATTAATTAAGACCACGTAAATTTGATTTGTAATTAAAGAGTTCAATTTTCACTCACACTATGATATCCATGAGTCAGGCAGTACACTCAATAACATGTAACAAAATGTGTTGGAACTTGTAAGTCAAAGGCTAAAATCATGCCCAATTAAGATGCAAAGTTTTATTCGTTGTTTTATTTAAGGTTTATACTTTAATATAATTTAAACAGGTGTCTCTATCTAAAAAAAAAAAAAAATCCCTAAACTCCACACTAGTATAAGCTCTCTAAAGTGACAGATTCTTTTCTCAGCTCATTACCTAAATGAAAGGGAGAAGAGGAAATATTCAAGAGTGTTACACAAATGCAGTATTTTTCCTCCAAGATAAACATGCCATTTATGGCAWCACAGAGAGGGCCAGCACTATGATTGCAGCCTGCCAATTGCTGTAATACACTGCACAAACTCTTCACAATGAAGAAAAGTAAACACCATCACTGACACTAACTCTTCTGATATACTCCCTAGTCCTACACTTACAATAATACACACTTCAATGCTGGACAGTAACTGAATCATTAACTGTCTCTAGAAAAAAGAGATATCTTAAGAAATTTAAGAAAAAATTTTACAAATGTCTCAGGAAAAAGTAAAATTGTACAAGTATGTCAGTTATTATTTTCAAGTATAGCTTACTATAATATTTTCATTCTGAGATCTTTTATTACGAACAGAATGTTACTAACATGGACGACACTGGACTTTCTATCTACCTTTATCTTTAAAAAACAGGTAGGGGGCATGCCCACAATGCAGGAATGACTAATTCTAAGTATCGCTCATAAATACTATTTTAAAGATGCCAATCAATTGATCCTATCCCATATCTTCATATCAACTAAGTATCTTTTTAGTACCAAAGTTTCAAACAAAATTCAAATAATATTCAAAATAAAATGTTGGTTTCAATTTCATATTTCTATGTCCCAATTCGCCTTCACTTCAGCCAGCGTTCTGTAAGGAAAGGACAGAGTAAAAACAGTTTAAAACTGTAGTGGTGGCAGACAAGGCCAAGCCAACGGCCACAGGAGTGCTCTCGGCAGGAGAAGCAGAGGAGGCCGCGGAGGAGATGAGTCCAAGTTAAGTACAGAAAGGAAGACAAGACACAGGCCAGCTCGAGACCTTCCTCAAATCTCCTTTACAGTGGGAAAGGTGTGGTGGTGTGACTGGGAATGGCTCCCACGGCTCCCATGGCTCCCATGGCTCAATGTCCAGACCCCAGTTAGTAGAACTGTTTGGAAAGAGGAGGAGGTGTGGGCGTGGCAGAGGGCATGTGTCACTGAGCCTGAGCTTCAAGTCTCTGGAGCCCTGGCCACCCCCAGTTACCCTTCTCTCTCTCTCCTGCTGCTGCTGGACCTTGGATGTAACCTCTCAGCTCCTGCCCAGCACCATGCTGGTCTGCCCGCCACTGTTTCCCGACATGACAGTCTTGCACCTTCTGAAACATTAAGTCCCAATTAAATAATTCCTTTTAAAAGTTGTCTTGGTCATAGTGTTTCATTAGAGCAATAGAAAACTAAGACTAAAGGTTAAAAATTGAGGCCCACACATCAATGTATTCATTTTTTGTGTAAGTATAATCCAGGCTGCTGTAGTGAAAACATCAACATAAAATAAAATTAGGTGTCTGACTAAGATGAGTAATTGAATGGAGGCTAAGCTGAAGAATAGAATTTGGGGGAAAATTTTTGGCAGTTTTTTTTTTTATCTCCTTACTTTTAAAATTCTCATTTAAATACTGTTTTCCATTATCCTATCTTAACTGTAATTTGTTCTACATACATAACTCTTAATTGCTTCAATCTTTGGGATAAGAGCAATATTATTAAATTCCTTGACCTTCACATTTCGATATAATTCTACGGCATGAGTAAATAGTTTGGCACAAAGTCATACTCAGCTTAAGCACAGTGAAGAATGTTCATTCCTGACTGATTCTACCTGCCGGAAAGAAAGTTCTTACCTGTCCAAAAGGTAAAAAAGGAGGTGGGCCACCTTCAGCTCCAATATTGCTTCTATTATGCTTTAATAAGCTCTGTTTAAAAACAAAATCAATCATAAAGCATGCATATAAACACACTAGCCCCACATACCAGAAATGCACAGCTTACAGTAGAATCTTGAGACACAACAACCTTCTTTAAGGCATTTCAAACTACAAGACAGAAAATACTGTATTCTTTACTTCTGTAACCTGGAAAMGTTCTTTCCTCATCTCTCCTGGTCAAAATACATTCAAGTTTAATTTTTAGATACATTTTTAAAGCTGGTGTCCTTTGGAGAAAACAGACCTCCTCAAAATACCAGCAATTCATAGAAAATATGCCGTGGCCAGAACAATTTTACTTTGAAACACATAACCAATAGATGAATAATGTCTGAAACTTTTCTACAAAAATAATGTTTTTAGAGATAATACTTACTAGAAAAAAGCCATTACTGATAAGGGTGATTTCTAGTACTTTAAATACTAGATTCCTACAGTTCATACTATGTAAAGTCACACAATAACATTTCTCAAATTATCTTACACTGTATTGTTTAACATATTCCAGAGTTCCATACATTTCATGTAAATCACAGATTGAATAAGTCATGGCACCTTAACATCAGCTTAATGAGCAAAGGGTAATAAAAATGGTACAGGGATGCCATATTTCTTCACAATCTTCATGTAAGTTATCAATCTCCTTCATTTTAAAAAAGAAGTATGACATACATACATGATTATCTAGAGCCCTCTGCTCAGTTTCAATTCAGTTACAAGGAAAGGATTATGTAACAGCTATAAATCAATTTACACTAAAACGTCCTTTAAAAGCTAAAGTAAATTAACATTTCTTGTTAACATGAAAAAATAAAACAACTTAGAAGACTTCTATTTCTTGCACTGATGAAGGTACAAA
>BDUI01000518.1:161423-175720 GCA_002335545.1 Apodemus speciosus | reverse complement strand
TCTTACTTGGATGGTTGTTGGTCCATAGGGAAGCAGCGACCAAGTGAGACATTCACATCCCTCTCTCCAGGACGGTCTCACTAAAACATCTGACACAGTTCCTGCCAGGTCTCTTCCACAATGCGCAAAAGTCCTCACATAACTGCACTGAACCCAAAGCGTTATTCTAGGCTTTCTTACAATTACCAAGCCTGCTTTGTTTTAAACATCTATGAAAATAACAAAAAATTAAACAGAGAAAAACATTAAATAATTATACTCTGTGTGTGTGTGTCTGTCTGTCTGTCTGTCTGTCTGTCTGTCTGTCTGCCTGCATGCCTGCCTATCTCTCTGGGCCTCTCTCACACACACAAACCACACAACACAACACAAGCCACACAACCCACCAAACAAACACACACCTACATACACACTCAGTCTCCAGCATTTAGACCTGAGCGCTGGTTGGGGGAAGCTATGGACATATAGCCTGGACTGGGAAACTAGAGGAAACCTCTGTCTACCGCCTCAACACTTTTCAGGTCTCTACTTGAAATCTATGAAACTGTGGTCAAACGCATGGTACATAAAAGCTTCAAAATAATGCCACAGATAGAATAAGAGGGGAAAGGCCCTCAGGGAAAATATCATATTAATTACTAATAAAGTATTTTTACATTTTGCAATTCTATATTCTCCCAAAATAATCAGTGATAATAGCAATGATTAAGACTTCAGTTGCAAAATCTAAATGAAGTATCTTTTTGAAGGCCAAGGCATTTTGAAATGAGATTAAATTCACAGTAGACTACAGATCTTTCTTATCTGATCACAAATCTACTACCTCTCCATTCTCTTTCTAATCTGAAAAGACCAAATCATGAAAATGGTGTTATCTTTGTCTCACTTATCATAACAGCAACAACACAAACATCGGCCTTCCTTTGGGGAGATGAAAGGCAGCCTCCTCCCGCCTACCTCTAAAGAGTCACTCGTCGGGAAAGGTTCCAGAACCTGTGAAGAGCCTCAGGCCTGGTGACAGCTTCCCAAGGAGTCCGAGAAGACACTTAGGGGAGGCTTTTTCAAAATAAATCACACACAACAAATGGAGGACGTTCCTCCGAAGATGATGGGTACCTCTCCTCCTTGCGTCTAACTACTTGGGAAACTTTCCCCAATCCTCAGGTGTCTTGTCTCTCTCTCTGAAATGGGAGCATCAGAGGCAGACTGGGAATTCAGTAGAAATAGTCAGAACAGGGCTTCAGGCCATCTTTGATCCTCACAAGCATCAGTCTGGCTCAAGGGTGTTCAGGACTAAATCCAGACAATAGGGGTGAGTCCATTTGCTCGCTTCTCTCACTGAGTTCTTTCGGAGAGCTTAGTAACAAGCAACCAGCAGAGGTAATTAGCATTTCTCACTTTCAGACTTCAGAGACAAACATACCATTCGGAATGGCTCATAATATGACAGAGCCACCATGTACAGTACACTACATCAAATTCAATGTCATTTAATACTTCAGTGGCAGAAGGGAATAATACTTTAATATGAATATTAACCTCTGAAAAGATTAAGTATCTTGCCAAGAATCACTAAATGTAGTAATTGGAGGAATGGGGTCTGGATAAGCAATGGCTGTACTGGTGTCTTCTGGTCTGTCACTGGTCCCATCATCATTTCCACACCCAATCTGACTGACGGCTTCCCCGTCTCTCATTTTTAGTGTTGGCTGAAATACTATAAGTTGCTTCCCACATCTGAAGTGTGAGAGCTAACCATGAAATGTAGCTCCCTCCGCCCCCCTCACTCTCCTCTGCCTTCTCGCCTCCCTCATCCACCTTCCTCCCTTTCTTAATATAAAAGGCAGACTAGACAGTATCATTCCAGACTAAAATCCAGCAACTACACTCCATGTCAGAAGCTGCTACTGAAAGAAAAATATAGTCAATAACAGAACATAAAAAGGATGATCTAGCGATTTCTATTCATTCTCTATATAAATTAACATATTTAGGTACGATTTACATAATAATTTACACAGGAAACTAAATGGCAGCTTTGCAATTAAAATACCATACTTACTAATATAGCCCTATAGCTTATTTACAGATTAAGATAAAGCTTATTTTAAACTAGAACTGTAACATATRTAATTTAGTGGTAGACTATATCCTTATAACAAACAGGTACTGTTAACATGATGAAATGCTAGGCAGTAAATTTTTATAATAAAGGCACAAATAAAGTATAGTAAGTGGCATTAATCTTCAATGTGTACTAAGAGTATATCTCTTGAATATTTAGCCTAAAATACAGCTGCATTTAAATATAGTACGTAGAGTTCTAACTAATGGCCAACAAAATGAGTACAATCTATGTATCAGCTTTTAAATTTTCTATTAAACCTATTTTCAAAACCTTTTCATTCCTGCTGTGAGTGGAATTGTATCTGGTCTCAGCAGCAGCTAGTAAAAGGGAAAATATAATCAATGAGGAAGAACAGAAAAAGAAATACCTAGAATTTTATGAAATTCCTATTTCATAAAAAAGGGAGTCTTTAATCTGTTCATTCTATGTATAAATTAGCATCACATTTAAGCATGTTTTAAGTGATAATATGTATCACAGAAGATTCCAAATTATAAAGTTTTATTTATTGTTATCAACTGCCTTCAAAGGAAACCTTTAAAAATACTTCACACAACTTTWGAAGCAAAACTGTGCTCAGAAAACGACCAAGACAAAGTCTCCATCTGCTGGTGAGCTCTAGGTCTTCAGGACAGAGACAACAGGCGAACAGTGAAGCACTGCTGCAGGGGGCTCTCATTGTCTTAAYCCAGCTAGCAGGGAGATGGCATGGGCTCTCTGTAATTACTGTCCATCAGAGACAGCCACAGCTGCCAYCCACAGCTGCCACCCAGCCTGCAGATATAATGTGGGGTTTTTCCTAAGGATGTTCCCACCCAAGGCCAACATCTAAAAAGGATCAAAATGCAACTTATCAGGTTTCTTCTTCCTGCTATGGACTGGAAACTCATGCAGCGGAAGGATAGTTCAGAGACCAAGTCAAATCCAGCAGAAAACTACATCTGAGAACAACTCTTTACTCTTTACAAAGAGTAAAAAATGGGAACAAATTGGAGAAGACTTTGTAAAAACACACTAGCAATCAGAAAACCATACTTGAAATTAACAGTAAGCAAAAGATCCAAGATAAATGGGAACGCAGTCTGGRGCAGTGCCAGCTGTCCTAAGACCGACTGAGAGACGGTGAGCGGCCGCTCTCCGCTCCCTCCGGGATGTGAAGAAGACACTGTAGACTATGTCACAGCCAGGAGACTAGATGAACAGTTCAATACAAGACAACAGCATGGTTTAAATTCTTTACTAAAATATTATACACTTATTTTCAAATTAAATAAATAGCTAAAGAGAAGTGTGCAGGAAATTTCATCCCTAACTGGTTACTTTTTAAAGGTATTCCTGCATTTAAAAATGTGGCCACCGAGAAAATCCATAAGAACACCTGTATTTGAGGCCCATGATGACAACAGACCCAAGCACGCATCTTTGCCAAACTAATAACCTCCAACCGTATGCTTTTACATTCATAAAGTATTGAGAAACTTAGGAACAGTTTACAAAGGAAACTACAACACAAACAGAAAAGAGGACTTGTCAGGCACTTTAATAATGTGACGAGGGTTACATGCCAAGCTAATACACCATATTCAGAATTTCTGAAAGACATTTTTAACATTTAAAATTCACTAAAATTTTGCTTTTAATAATGTTCAACATGTGAGGGAAACAACGTCCTAAATCTCGGAGCATCCAGCCTGTCTGTCGGGTAACTAGCACACACCAGCGTGTCATGGCCGCCAGCCGAGAGCCAGCCTCCTCTTTACCTTTTCTACCTTTCCACCGTTGATGTCACTGGGAAGGAACTTCTTGCCAATTGTTCTCAAATCTGTCTAAAATAAATATTTTATTATTAAAATAGAATTATAGAAAAGTAAACCTAAATTATAGAAAAGTAAAGCCTAAATTCAGGCTTATGATCAAAAGAAATTACTTCAGGTTTGTGGAACAAACGCTAAGCAAACATCTCCAGCTAGTTATTAAGTACATGGGCACTATTTCCCAATCCTTCAGTGGCGTCTGTGCGCTGCTCCAGTTCACAAACACTAGGAGGCAGAAGCATCATGTTTGTTACTCTTCTACCTTCGTCACTCTTTTTCATTTGAATCCCCAACAAATTACATCATTGTGTCCTACTGAAAACTAATGCCATAATCCAGTATCAAAGGATAGCTCTGGACTACAAGAAACCAGCATACGTCTTAATAACCGAATCCCATACAGTCTTAACATCCAGAGCCACGAGAGCCAATTGCTCCACCAGCTCCAGCACTCATAGCAGAGCCATGAAAGKGACCCACAGGGGGCGGGGCCGCTGGGACAGTGGAGCAGCTGCTGCACTCGGCATCGCCCTGCATATGTAAACTACAGCAAGAGGACATGGCGGGGAAGCAGCTATGACGAAGCAGAAGTATGTGTAACTCAGCAAACCATCGCACAGGAAGACTAAAGCATAGAGACTCCTTACAAAGGTGACAGGAGCATCCTGACCTCTGACAAGTCCACACAGTCCATGTACAAAGTGGGGCTCTTCAGGACTGTGGCCGGGGCTGACTTCAAAATGAAAACCTAACATCATATAGAARGTCATTCTATGGAATATGGATCTCAAGAGAGAAAAGACTGTCTTTTATCCTTACTAAACACTGATAGTGCACAACAAATTAAAACTGCACCTAATTTCTTCTGAATAATTCAAATATCTGAATCTAAACCACATGCAAGATTTTAATGCTATTTCTTAATTTTTTATTTTCCTACTTTACAAATGAAAACAGTAAGACTTGTCCTTTCAACACAAAAATCTGGATATAAAGAAAACATCTAAACAGGAGATACAGAGGGTGGAGCAGTTAAGAGTACCTCTGTTCTCTCAGAGGACTTGGCTTCTGTTCCCAGCACCTGCATGGCGGCTCACAAGCATCTGAGGTGCAGCAACCCCAACTGACTGCCCGGGACCAGGTACACATTTATACAGGCAAGCAAGCTACTCATACACAAGAGATAAGATAAATAATGTTTTAAAATAAATTAAGGCTACAGCTAATCTAATACAAACCAAATGGAAAACTGTTTTAAAGAATTGTCAGTTCTTACTATTATGAAACTACAAAAAATATGGATTCTATAACTAGTGAACTTTTTCTCCTTTTCATTGTATTGCATATGATATTTACAAGTAGCTAATATTAGGTCATTAAATTCAACAAATATCTCTATAACTTAAAAGGGACAAAAATTAAAGATTTCCTCTATGTTATTTACTTATCATAAAACATAGTTTATGATGAATTGTTCATTGATATAGCTTTAAATTTAAGAATGTCTAATTAAAGTTAATAAACTTAACCTACATTGAGAGCAATCAGGATGATATCATTTATAGTGGCTTTCCCAGGAGAGCTTGTACAGGCTTCAACGCCTTCGTCCGAAAGATGCCTGTTAAAATAAAGCAAACAGCTTAATATCAGCTAAGCTTAATAATAAGCAAAATTGTATAATATCCAGTGTTATCTTCTATTTAATGCTAAGAGCAAAACACCCTAGTCTGTATACTATTCTGGTAAGAATAGTGTCTATATATACATATTTATCTATGCCCTTAATAGGATATTGTATAAAAATAAAATTATCCATATGATTTGTGGAAAAAAGCCACTGAATTCCAAGTCTGTGATGCTCTAACTTAATTTCAGTAGAAATGGCACATTAGAGGAGTTTAATCTGCTTACAAAATTTTCAGAATGGTTTAAAAAAAAAACAAAACAAATGAACAAAAGGTTCCTTGGAATCAGCTTCCTCAGGGCAAAGCACAGTGATTGATCGTCCAATACCAAATAGCCAGTCCTGAAAACACATACACAAGTAACATTATACAGACAGCAGTTTATTTATGCATTTAAAAATATATACACATATACACATATGTATGCAACAATAATTAATGAAAATAGAGACCATTTATTTGCAAGAGAGCAAAGAGGAGTTTACGGGAAGGTTTGGAAGAAGGAGCTAAGGGAAAACGATGTCATTATACTTTAATCTCAAAAAGAAAAAAAAAAGAAAAAAATGCATCGTTTTTAAATGCTTCCTGGAGCATTTAAACAAGGTTGGGTTAAACAATGCACTTACAGACAGTCCTGATAACTCGAGTTTGGTCCTTGTCACCCATGGGTATGAAAAGAGAGCTAGCTCCCACAGGCTGTCCTCTGAGCACCACGCTTGTACCACGGTACAAGAGTGCCCACACAAAAAATAATAAAATCATTAGTGTCGCTTAATTACTATTCCCAAGTATTTCATTTAATTTCAAAAATAAGCATTTAAAATTAGCAGTAAAGTCCCAATTAGATGGAGAATTACAGAGCAGCAGAGCCTGGGGGTCACTACCACAACGGCCATCACCTGGGTTCAGAGACAGACATGCCCACACCCTGCAAACATCTGCCCAGGCAGAGCCAGGATAAAAGACACGCTATTGTTTCACCCTCATCTGCTACATCCAGAGAGTGGGACTCTCGAACACCCATTTTAACCAGGATGATCAAAACAAAGCCAGCTTGCCCTGATCTGCTCTCTGAAGCTGGTACAATCCACAGGCCTACTGGCCAGCAGACCTGCACACTGCAGAGGGCTCTGCTACAACGCAGCCAGCATGAGGACAGGGGGGGCAGACACTGTCTCATCTCATGTTCAGTCCTCATGTTTTTGCTAAGCCAAACAAAACGGGCCTCAGCTCACGTGGACACGTGCACTCCGAGCTGTGTAGGAGAGCTTATCCGCAGAGCAGCCCTGCTCACTCATGAGCTGTCTGGAGCTGCGCCGTGACACTGTGACTATCTCTCTGGTCGTGAACAGTCACAGCTAACCTTTTCAGGTGAAAGCAGAAGGTATCTTCATCTTCTACACCTTTGTATACAGCACAGGAAAGGAAAGAACACAATCACGCCTGCAACTAATGTCCTTAGAGCGCTGTCAGCTGAAGGTGTCCATCACTCACGCTCGTCTTTTGTCAGGAGTTCACAAATTCAATATATATATATATATATATATATATATATATATAGAGAGAGAGAGAGTATATATATATATATTGAGTATATATACATTCAATAGATATACACAAATATAAACATATATATTGAATAGGTATATATGCATGTTTACATACTCACTGAGATAACCAATATCTACTGAAGTGTGAACTGAAACTCGAACTTCTAAAATAACAGGGCAGAGTCTACAGGTACACACCAAACACACGTAGGCTTTAAAATGTCAATGGGAAAAAGGAGTGACAGCATCCTCTGAGTTAACAGGGCTCTATCAGCCAAAACACAGGAGCCACGTGACAATGAAGCAACAGCCTTGTCTCTGAATTAAATGTGTGCACGGGACTTTATTGGGGCTTTGTGTTTTGGCTTCTTGAGGGGTGGGGGAAGAGGGTTGGCAGGGGCATGTCTCTGAACTATACTGATTATTTGCTGCCACACTGAGTCACTAGCTTCTATATGATATGTAGATATCAGATTGGAAGTTTAATATGTAAATTCCTGCCGGAACAWGAAGACAAAGTAACTAAATTCCAATTATCCAAGCWACTGTGGGCACAGCAGAGATATGAAATGTAAAAAATTACCTATGCTCACTAGAACCACTTACGACATTGAGACCGCGGAGAGCAAGCGCTTCCACCTTCTCTTCCGCAGAACCAGAGGAGCCTGCTAGAGGCAGAGAACGCAGCACCGGAGCGTCCAGCTCGCCGGGGGCGTCCAGCTCGCGGGGAGCAGCTGCCCCAGCCGTCTACTCTTAGGYGGCCCTGTTGTCTCTGCTCTGCRCACTGCGGKTGGTCTTACGGYTCTGCGCAYGCTCCTTCTCTCAGCCTACTACAAGGCATGAAAACTTGTGTTTTCTCTTATTCCTAAATCTTTGTCTCACGTTCTTCCCTGGTACATTTTTATTGCTAGCTATACCCTCCACAGCTTAACAACCTGTAAAGTTGGTGGGGCTAACAGTATCTCGACCTTCCCTCCCAAATACTTTCCCCTCCCCAGTTACTGCTTTCTTTCTAAAGTAGAGCTGACACATCCCAGCCTCATCTTCCCTGCCAGCCTTAATCTTACTAAGTAAAACCTCAGTACATTCCACACTACAACTGTTATTAAACAGTTTTTTATCCATTAGTCACAAAAGTCAAGGAGGCAGCTGTTATTAATTGACTAGGTTAACATTTGCACAGGGGTAAAATCCAGCAACAGTGGTCCTCACAGTTAATATTCTACTCCTGGATTAATACGGAGTTCACACCAGATATTCCAAGTTCCTGAACTACAGAACTATTGTCTGAACTACAGACCCAAATACATCTAAGTCCCCCTTGAACATTGCAAATACTTAAATGGAAAAAAAGAAATAATTTAAAAAAATTATCCCAACCGATCAGTCATGTTTTCTTAACACAAGAACACACACACAAAACAAAACAAARCAAARCAAAACAACTCCAAAATCTATCAATCATGACATCTAGTGAGGGTGAGTTAGACAGGCCCAGAGAATTTAAGAGTGATTATAAATACATACGTTCAAAGAAATCAAAAAGAAGGTGTGGTTAAGAAGAGAAACAAACAACMGGCTGCACTGAGGACGATGATGCAGAATCCGGAAGACCGAGAAAGAGGAGCACGTRTGAGGAGAGCCCAACGGGGCGCGGACCGGAAGCGWAATGAGCCAGCTCGAAGGCTCTGTGGGTTAAGGAGTGAACAGACCATCCGAGTCTGAAGACAGGACGGGAGTGAAGGACGCACATGGCCAATCGTGAGGACGCACAGCGGACCGTCCACGACACCCATGACGCTGAGGACAAGGCAGTCTGGTTAACTGAGCTTCAGAGGAGGGAACCTAATTCTAATGTCACAGAGAACACTTCCAAAGGAATCTTAGCAGAAACTCCCCAGAATTAGTAAAAGAAATAGCAAGCCTGTTACAGAAGTCATTTAGAACATCAAACAGAAAGGGGGCAGGAAAGAGCCTCGCCTTCTGCTGTTAGGTCCAAAGCAGCACTGCCCACACACAAATGGCAGTGTGGGAGACTGTGTTCTAACCAGATCTCCTGAGGTGGTCTCTGTTTACCAGGAAACCTTGGGCACTTAGTTCCCAGTCACTCTGGGCAGCTCTAAGACCACACTCTGCTGTCACATAAGTNCAGCGCAGCCTTGGCGGTCTAGTCTCCAATAACCCGTTCTTTCTACCCATGAAACTTTACAGGCTTTACTGTGCCTTGCTCAAAAACATCTTTAAAGTTCAAACAATATGCAAATAATAATGAAAGCAGCAACAAAACACTACATCACATATAAAAAGGCAGGCCCATAAGAATAACGGATTATTCAACCAGAACTTTTAAAACCAGAAGGGCATGGAAGGATTCCCTACCGCCAGACCATACTACTGTGTCCAGCAAAATTATGTGACATTATGGAAGAGAAATTAGTTTCCATGATAAAAATTGACTAAAGGGTTTTTATGACCACTTAGCAAACTCTACAGAAGACGTTTGTGGTGATTTGAATTAAAAATGAGCCCCCACAGGTTCACATATTTGGATGCTGAGTCACCAGGAGTGGCACTACTTGAGAAGGATGAGGAGGCGTGGCCTTATAGGAGGAAGTGTGTCATGGGGACTTAGCGAGCTCGAGCCAGGCCCAGCCCCACTCTTTCTTCCTGGTGAATGCAGATCAGGATGTACAACTCTCAGCTCCTTCGCCAGCAGTGCCTGTCTGTGTAATGTCATGCTCTGCCCCCATCATGATAATGGACTAAACCTCTGAATCCTCTGAAGCAAGCACCAATTAAATGCTTTCTTTCCTAAGAGCTGCCATGTCATGGTGTCTCTTCACAGCGATAGCACAGTGATCAAGATATGGTTGAAAGGATCTTTTGGTAAATCCATCCATAAGTACACGGGCGAGAACAAGCCACACTAGAACAATTAAGCTGTGTAGATGTCCAGCACCTGATGACTATAGAATGGAGTTGTGGTACCTATACGTAATGGAATCTCATTCCCCTCTAAAGAAAGTGAAATGGCAAGGAAAATGGATGGAACAGGAATTATTATACTACGTTAGGTAACCAAAAACACTTGCTCTTATACATGGATCTTCAAGATTTTCACCCTATGTGCTGAATTTGGAAATTTTTGAAAAGTAGAAAGGCCCATGATAAGGGGAGGGGTGCAAGGACTCTAGGTGGCTGAGAAAAGCAGAACACATGACAGAACACATGACAGCGAGGTCTGTGGGTTAAAGGTTCAAGTGCAGGCAGGAAGGTGAGAGACRGACATGTTTGCACTCCCACGCGCATGCACACACGTGGTGGGAGGATGAGTGTGTGTAAATGAATGAAAGGTAATGAAATGTAAAAGTAAATGAAAAACTTTAACAACAACAAAAGGATGAACATGGGTATCCTGCACAGATGGGCATTTTTCTTCCCAAAGAAAGCGTTAATTATAAAACAAAAATCTCAGAGCAAGGRARGTCCCAGTAACCTGGAAACAGCACAGTTGTTGCTTTTAGTTCCCATCATACCTAGAAAAGAGCTGTTCCTAAAGACATAATACACCTAAGCTAGGACACAGAAATCAAGCTGGAAACTTTCTCTATGGTTTACAAATAGATGGCCCAAATTTATGTGTGTGTGTGTCTGTGTGTGTCTATGTGTGTTTAAAGTCCCTCTGAGTAGAAGTCCTCGATGTTGGTCTTAACTTAGTAAATTTCACTCAATACAACATTTATTTCTTTCAATAATAAACTATCGTTAGACTTGTTTTTCTCAGCATTTGTACATGATTTATGTACAAATCAAAGGTATTTTTGCTGCTATATTAATCTGTGATAATAACTTTCCTGCATACAAATACATTCACAATACATTAAACATTAATGTCTTCTACACCAATTTTTTRGTTTGTTATAAAAACAGAGACACCAAAACCAAGAGAAAGTCAAAGAAATAATCATGAAAGCCATAGTACACAAAAGGTAAAACTTCAGAATATTCACCTGTAGCAGAAATAAGAATATGCAAAAACTTATTTACAACTAACTAAACACTACAGAGTATCTATTATCCTATTAAGCTATTTAAGGAAATACAAAACAATATAAATGCCTAATAATTAACAACCTGCTGGTCAACATTAAGTATTTCAATGGCCAGAGTAAAATCAATTTAAAAGTTCTAGGGGAAATCTTTTATAGAACTATATCTAAGTTAACATTTTAAAGCATTTAAAATTTGGAAACTAAAAGCCAAAAGTTGTTTTTGTGGTTTTTTTTTTATTAGACATTTTCTGTATTTACATTTCAAATGTTATCCCCTTTCCTGATTTCCCCTCTGAAAACCTCCTATCCCTCCCAGCTCCCCCGCTCACCCTCCCACCCACTCTCACTTCCCTGTCCTGGCATTCCCCTATCCTGGGGCATCGAGCCTTCTCAGGACCAAGGACTTCTCCTCCCTTTGATGTCTGACAAAGCCATCCTCTGCTGCAGATGTGTCTTGGGCCATGGGTCCCTCCATGTGTACTCATTGATTGGTGGTTTAGTCCCTGGGAGCTCTGGGTGTACTGGTTGGTTCATATTGTTGTTCCTCCTATGGGGCTGCAAGCTCCTTCAGTCCTTTCTCTACCTCCTCCATTGGGGAACCTGTGCTCAGCCAATGGTTGGCTGTGAGCATCCACCTCTGTGTCAGGCTCTGGCAGAGCCTCTCAGGAGAGAGCTATATATCAGGCTCCTGTCAGCAAGAACTTCTTGTCATTCACAATAGTGTCTGGGTTNGTCCCAGTAACCTGGAAACAGCACAGTTGTTGCTTTTAGTTCCCATCATACCTAGAAAAGAGCTGTTCCTAAAGACATAATACACCTAAGCTAGGACACAGAAATCAAGCTGGAAACTTTCTCTATGGTTTACAAATAGATGGCCCAAATTTATGTGTGTGTGTGTCTGTGTGTGTCTATGTGTGTTTAAAGTCCCTCTGAGTAGAAGTCCTCGATGTTGGTCTTAACTTAGTAAATTTCACTCAATACAACATTTATTTCTTTCAATAATAAACTATCGTTAGACTTGTTTTTCTCAGCATTTGTACATGATTTATGTACAAATCAAAGGTATTTTTGCTGCTATATTAATCTGTGATAATAACTTTCCTGCATACAAATACATTCACAATACATTAAACATTAATGTCTTCTACACCAATTTTTTRGTTTGTTATAAAAACAGAGACACCAAAACCAAGAGAAAGTCAAAGAAATAATCATGAAAGCCATAGTACACAAAAGGTAAAACTTCAGAATATTCACCTGTAGCAGAAATAAGAATATGCAAAAACTTATTTACAACTAACTAAACACTACAGAGTATCTATTATCCTATTAAGCTATTTAAGGAAATACAAAACAATATAAATGCCTAATAATTAACAACCTGCTGGTCAACATTAAGTATTTCAATGGCCAGAGTAAAATCAATTTAAAAGTTCTAGGGGAAATCTTTTATAGAACTATATCTAAGTTAACATTTTAAAGCATTTAAAATTTGGAAACTAAAAGCCAAAAGTTGTTTTTGTGGTTTTTTTTTTATTAGACATTTTCTGTATTTACATTTCAAATGTTATCCCCTTTCCTGATTTCCCCTCTGAAAACCTCCTATCCCTCCCAGCTCCCCCGCTCACCCTCCCACCCACTCTCACTTCCCTGTCCTGGCATTCCCCTATCCTGGGGCATCGAGCCTTCTCAGGACCAAGGACTTCTCCTCCCTTTGATGTCTGACAAAGCCATCCTCTGCTGCAGATGTGTCTTGGGCCATGGGTCCCTCCATGTGTACTCATTGATTGGTGGTTTAGTCCCTGGGAGCTCTGGGTGTACTGGTTGGTTCATATTGTTGTTCCTCCTATGGGGCTGCAAGCTCCTTCAGTCCTTTCTCTACCTCCTCCATTGGGGAACCTGTGCTCAGCCAATGGTTGGCTGTGAGCATCCACCTCTGTGTCAGGCTCTGGCAGAGCCTCTCAGGAGAGAGCTATATATCAGGCTCCTGTCAGCAAGAACTTCTTGTCATTCACAATAGTGTCTGGGTTYGGTAACTGTATATGGGATGGATCCCCAGGTGGGGCAGTCTCTGGATGGCCTTTCCTTCAGTCTCTGCTCCACACTTTGTCTCTGTATCTCCTCCCATGGACCTTCTAAAAAGGATCAAAGTATCCATACTTAAGGACTTTCTTTGAAGAGCTGACATTTACATGGCCTAATTATGAAGGCTGCACTACCAGGAAACACCACAAGATGGCAACCTCGTTTCACAAGTAAAATACTGCATTGCTGCCAAAAAGCAAAACCTCAAATAAATGTACTAAAGCTGGCTAGGACATTTCATTGTTGTTGTCGCTGTTGTYGCTGCCAGGAAATAAAGAGAAAATAAAATGGGCTATTAGAATTTCTGAATTTTTGTTTGATATAAAAATCATTCAAGTTTAGAAGAAACTCCTTTAGTAGGCATTCAAAGGTACAACTGATAAAACAAAAAATAGTATATAGTACATGAAAAGATACATTTTGTCTACTTTGTTTCTACATTTACCCTTTGGAAATGCAGAAATTTATGAATAAAATGTGCGCGCACTCGCGTGTGCGTGTGTGTGTGTGTGTGTGTGTGTGTGTGTGCACGTGTGTGTGTGTGTACACGCGTGCGCGCGCGCGCGCGCTCTCTGCAGAAGTGCATGTGGGGGTCCGGGTTTGACATGGGATTCCGTCCTGGACACCACCTCAGTRTCTAGGGCACTGCACTGGACCTGGGGCTCACCTTCTCACTCACTGTCTGGGGTCAGCTGCCRTGGTGCTAGCAAGTCTGACTGCTAGGGTTACAGGCAGTCGCGTCTACACTACTTTTATGTCTGTTTGGGGAAGCCCAACTCTGGTGCTCATATTTGTACAGTGAGCACCTAATTCTGTTTTGATTTGCAACTGATTTAATTTGATGCTTTCCTCTTTTTTTAAGATATTTTCTAGCCGGGTGTGGTGGCGCACGCCTGTAATCCCAGCACTCTGGGAAGCAGAGGCAGGCGAATTTCTGAGTTCGAGGCCAGCCTGGTCTACAGAGTGAGTTCCAGGACAGCCAG
>BDUI01000517.1:231061-245348 GCA_002335545.1 Apodemus speciosus | reverse complement strand
TAGTAACCTGTGATGGTTTGTATATGATTGGCCCAGGAAGTGACCCTATTAGGAGGTGTGGCCTTGTTGGAGTAGGTGTGTCACTGTGGATGTGGGCTTAAGACCCTCACCCTAGTTGCCTGGAAGTCAGTCTTCCACTAGCAGCCTTCGGATGCAGATGTAGAATTCTCAGCTCCTCCTGCACCATGCCTGCCTGGATGCTGCCATGTTTCTGCCTTGATGACAGTGGAATGAACAGCTGAGCCTGTAAGCCAGCCCCAATTAAATGTTGTCTTTTATCAAACTTGCATTGGTCATGGTGTCTGTTCACAGCAGTGAAACCCTAACTAAGATATGACCCACACAGCAGACATCACCGATGCCTTTTGGTAACAAAGCTGGCATCGAATGGCATGCCTATCAATCACCTATCTTTATGATGTCATATGGAAGCTGGGACTGTGGCTCAGTTTGTAGAGTTCATTCACAGCTTGCCTGCCATATACAAGACCCTGGGCGTGGCAGCACATAAACTGTAATCACAGCACTTGGAGGTAGAGGATGGAAAATCATCACTTCATGGGTTATCTCAGCTATAGAGCAAGTTTGAGGTCAGCCTGAGATACATGAAACCCTGTCTCAAAAGTAAAATAAAGAAAGGAAAGGAAGGAAAAAGAAAAATGTAATGAGTACTTGCTATTTGAAAACTTTGGTGGCATCAATTTCTTTTTGTTGTTGTAGGACATGACTCCAAATTTAGTAGCTTAAATAACATACATCTATTCCTTAAAAGTCTTGGAGGTCAGAGGTTCAATACAGGTGTTACTGGGTTAAAAGTCAAGTGCAAGGTGGTCTGCATCACTTTTGATGGTCTAGAGTTGGATCTATTTCCTTACCTTTCCTGGTCCTGGAGTCACCCACACTCCTTGGTCCTTGGCTTCTTCCCTAATCAAGGCTAGCAAGGGTGAGCTGAGTCCTTTCATTACACCTCTCCAACTTTCTCTCCAGATTCTCTCACATAGACCAACTCTATTGACTGCATTAGTCTCACTTGACTAATTCATGCTAATCTCCCTATTTTAAGGTCAGCCGATTAGCAATCTTAATTGCATCTGCACTTCTTATTCCATTCTGTTATATAGCATATTCACAGGTTTGGAGGATTATGGAATAGACATATTTAGGAGGGGATTATTCTACCTATTGTACGTGGCAAATCCTATTACAATTTATAACAATGATGACACCTAGTGGATAATTTCCCCCAAGTTTTCTTTTGTATTATGCTAGTTGTTCCTAATAGGGCATACCTGAAGCATTTATCACTTGGATTTACACCTTTGAGCACTCGTGTCATCTACCTGACCCTTGCTCGCAGCTTACTCCTAAACTGCCACCTTTTAGCCCCATCTATTCAGTACAATCTTTAATTTATCCCAAAAGGTAGTGTTATCTCACCACCTAGTCATGATGTGTTGGAGCTCTTTACACTGGAACACCATTCTTTTCCTGCACATTGGATATGTGCAGGAGGCAATAGGGCTGGGAATAAAACACACGCATGGTGTACAACACAGCAGAGGACCGCCCATGCCCATCACACGTTTCGCATCTGTTCCTTGGCCTCACAGTTGCCTTGCTTCCGCCCATCTTTCATGCTGGTCCAAATCAGCCTTCACTTTGTTACCCCTCTGCTCAAGGACCTACAGTACATTCCTTTTAATCAACCACATTGAATCTAAATTCCTCAAACTGGCCTGGGAGGCTTTTAACTGACTTGCTCTGCCTGCCCCAAATCTCTCCAATCTCTTCTCTCCTTATTTTCCTCTCCAGCCAAGCAACTGTGCTTATCGACCTGCACATATGGCTTGCTTATTTCCGTGCTTGCTCCTTGCCTTTGAACACATCCCACTTCTCTCTGCTAATTCATGCCTATCACTTCAAGATCCAGCTTAAAACACCCTCTCGAGAAAGCTAGTTCTGGTTAACTCCTTCCTGTTCTTTTCATTCCATATTCCATACCACATTTATCTATGGCATTTACTTCATACTGCTTTTTTTTAGAAAGAGATTTATTTTAGGTTCTTTTTTTTTATTGTGTGTGTATGTGTGTGTGTGTGTGTGTCTTCCCCAAAAGGGTGAAACTCATGTGATTCCAGAGTTATGTAGGTTCTGATGCGGTGTCAAGTTGGGTCATGTATCCTTGTGATTCTAGCCACCCTAATAAGAATGTAATTTCTCTGAAATGTTCATTCATGCTTACTGCTACGGCTGGGTCACCCCATATAAGCAGATCGCACTCCACTCAGGAGACACATACTGACCCTGGTTCAGCCTCTTTCCTCCCAGGCCTCTGGTCATATAGGCATGCTCACTCAAATTAGTTAGATTACAAAATCATTTAGAGAAAATGAAAAATTAAAAATAAAATAAAAATAAAAATAAATTAAATTAAATAAATGTATTTAAATTTATAAATGTATTTAAATTTATAAATTTTATAAATTAAATAAATCCTGAAACCCAATGAAATCAGTGTCCACTGAACGGTGGTGACGCACATACGCCTTTAATCCCAGAACTCCAGAGGCAGACACAGGTAGATCTCTGTGAGTTTTGGGTGGGCCTGGTCTACAGAGTGAGATCCAGGATAGCCAGGGCCATACAGAGAAACCGTATCTTAAAAAAAAATTTTGGGGGGTAATTTTCAGAGTAGGGCCCAGGTGTCTTTATTTTTAAAAACTTCTTATGGAATTTCTATTGTGCTACTGATGTGGAAAATTCACTCATGGAATATTGAAAGCTGAAAAAAAAAAACAAACAAAAACCAAAACCAAGCTCTGTTTTACCCTCCTTCTATATCTCTCCGAGCCACACTCCCCTGCATGCCTTGCCTTTCCTCCCTTTCCTTTCCAGTTCATCTGGCCCTTTACTGAACAACATCTGAGAAGAGTTGCAACCAAATGGTTGGGAAAGTGGCCACAAGCCAATTAAACATCAGCCCCAGGCAGGTTCCCAAGCCAATGGGAATCCTGTGAATCACAGGTGGAAAAATTAACATATTAAAGCTTCCTAGGTTTTACAAACACAAAAATAAATGATTGGTTCTTTTTAGAAACAGCAAACACTCCACCTCTTAATCTGTTAACAACATGTCCTCCTGGGAAATCCTTTAAGAAGGGAAAGCTGTCCCTCCTCCTGAGTGTCTCTGCCAGCTGGCAGGCAGGCCTGCCCCCCCCCCCCCCAGCCCACAACAGGTCACTGTATTCAAACAGGAGAGCTGTGGAGGGGGTGGCTGACCATTGCTGCCAGACTTGCAGAGCCAGCGACAGCTGCTTGCCAGTCTGAAAGTCTCGGTCTGTGGGGAAAATGCTGAGGTTCTCAGAGAGCAGGGCTCTGGGAAACAGGGAATGAAACAGGAAGTTGGCTTTGATTGTTCCTCCACTCCTCAGACCTCCTGAGTCGGTGCTCAGACACTTCCATAGCTCCAAGTGGTTATTCCCTGATCAGTATACATGTGGGACGGGAGGAGGTGGCTTAAGGCATTCCTTTCTTTAATTTCTGAGGCAGATAGGCAGGGTCTAGGGTGTTCACATTCTCTAAGACTGCTCCATGCATCTTGAAGTTCATGTGAGTGTGATTTTCTTTTTTAACCTTTGGCGGTGCTGGGGATGGAAGCTAGGGCCCTGCCCAAGCTAATTAAGTGCTCCATTATTGAGCTTCCTTGTCAGCCCCAAGAGCTGGGAAGATGGCTCAGTTAGCAAAGTGTAAGCATGAGGACCCAGTTCCATCCCTAGCATCCATGCAAACCATCAGGGTTCAATAGCAATGCACCCGCAATCCAAGCGCTGAGAAGATAAAGACAGGAGGCTCTCTGGGCCTTGCTGACCAGACAGTGTAGCTGATTAGGCAAGCTCTTGGTTCAGTAAGAGACCATATCTCAACAAAGTAAGGCAGAGAGCAATTATGGAAGAYACCTCTGGACTCCACTTGCATGTGCACATATGCCTGTACACATTGAACGGCCACAATCATTTTGAGACCTGGACTCACTCACTATGTAGCCAAAGCATGCTGTAAAACTTAACCTTTGTCATGGCCTACCAAGTGGCTGTGAATACAGACAGGCATGCCACACCATAGCCAGATATATGAATTTTATTTTCTTCCTTTGTTTTTCATTTGAGACCCGAGCTAGCTGCATAGCCTAGGCTAGACTTGGAATCACTAGGGAGGCAGTTGTGCTCCTGCTTCAGCCTTCTGAATACTGCAAGTACAAGTACAAGCACAAGCCACCATGATAGCCATAAATTCAAATGTCTCTGTGTGCTGTGACGAGAATAGTTGCAAAACAATGGCTTGGCTTGCAGCCCGTGCTCCAGTTCACTGTGGAATACTGACTTGGGTTGGCTTGATATTTTCTACTCCTACATAGTGCTGTGTGGTGGTTTGAATGACAATGGTCTTCATAGACTCATAGGTTTGCATACTTGGTCATTTCCAGTTGACAGAATTGTTTGGGAAGGATTAGAAAGTATGGCCTTCTTGGAGGAGCTGCGTCACTAGGGGGTGGAGTTCGAAGTTTCAAAAGCCCACACCATTCTCAGTTAGCTCTCTCTTCCTTGTACCCGTGTCTCAAGATGTAAGCGCTCAGCTACTGCGCCAGTGCCATGCCTGCCTGCCTGCCTGCTGCCAYGTTCCATGTCACGATAGCTGTGGACTCTAACCTTCTGAAACTGCAAATCCCAAGTAAATGAATTCTTTTATGAGTTGTCTTGGTGGTCATGGCATTCCGGTATCTGAATCACAACTATGAACAGTAACTATGGTATGCCGACTGACTATCCATCTTAGGTGGGCTGGGTCTGAGAAGACGGAGAAAGGAGAGATGAAGACAAAGAGTTCTAGGGAGAAGCCCCTTCAGAGTCTCGGACCCTCACTTCACATGTTCCAACTCTCTTTCCCTGTCCCTTGGGGGCTGATTCTGGAAAGAAGCAGCACATCCAAACAGGGCTCACCTTGGCATCCATGATGCTGGTCTCCACTCGGGCCACTCCCTGGTTCTCCCGGAACAGCTGGATCTTGCTGATCTTGCTGAACTCGGACAGCACAGTGGTGAGGTTGGTTTTGAGGTCAATAACATGGCTGATGCCGTGACGGGGTCCCACCAGCAGAGTGGTGGCTGACTGTTTCTCGTCCTATAGTGCCCAAGTGTGCAAGGCAGACGACATCCATAAATAGAAGCGGAGGGCAAGTCCAGTTGCAGAAGAGGCAGTGAGAAAGAGAAAACATGCATTATGGCGGTTCTTAGAGGGTGTGTGAGGAGTGGGAGTAAGGGAGGAGAAAATACCTGGAGCTCAGTGGCAGGGTCTAAAAGGTAATCTTGAGGGGAAAGAATGGTCTGGAACCTCCCTAGTACAGGATTCTAGATCCTCAGTCTAAATCACGTCTTAGCTACAGCAGTAAGTTAAATGAGCTGCATCAGGGCTGGCTCTAACAAAATTGTGAGGTTAGGCTTTATTCTGGTGCCTTTGGAGAACTTTCTCTGATCAAGTCTGTAGGTACTTTCCACAGTTGCTGCAAGCCACCCAAAGCTTCTAACCAGTGTTTTTGCCTGACTAGGCAGTACTCTGCCTGCCTTTTACCCACCCTCCACCAACTTGTCCTAAGGCATTCATGGTTGTTTAGGTGCTTAATGAAGGTCTCCCCAGATTTACACTTTCACAGGTGAGCTAGCAACCTTGACTCAAAGGAATGGCCAAGAGGCATCTGAGCAATGGCAGGATGGTGAAAGAGAGATCTGAGGGTATGTGTGAAGGGAGGAGCCAGGGGGCTTTCAGTGTTCTACAAATCTCCCAAGTACAAATGGCTGCTTCTAGGTCCGGCACACTGGATTTCCTTAAGAGGAGCTAACAAAGTCCTTGAAGCCATCAAGCCTGAGCCTTCTGCTGCCCCACTCCCTGCTATTAACGTCACCCCAGGAACCTCTTATGTCTGCCTACAGGCACTTCGATAAGCAGATTCTCTCCAGTATGCCATGCTAGCTTGACAGCGTGTTCCACAGAGCATGACAAGTACCTGGAGCCAATCAGTAAGATGATTTGAATTCCTTTTTTGCCAGGGTCAACTAGACTGGAGCAGTCTTAGGGATGGTGTCAGCTGAGCCCTGTCCCCAAGAATTGCTGTACAGTGCAGGTGCTGCATAGGCAGGGGGCAGTATGGCTACTCAGGCAACCTGGGCTAGGGGACTGTGGAAGTATGTATATGTAGAGGCAAAGAGACAGAACGAGGGTCAGCATACTATGGCCCACRGGCCAAATATGGCCCATCACCTGTTGCATAGGTCCCAATGGCTAAAAATAAGATTTCAAAACACTTTAAGAGGTTGGAAAGAAGTCAAAAGAACCATATTTTTGACACATGAAAATTCTATGAAATTCCAAGTTTTTTTGTGTCTTTAATTAGTTACTGGCACATTGCAACAGCCATTTGTTAATACATTGTAGTTGTTTTCATGCTAAGACAGCAAGACTGACTGGCTGCTGCAGACATACGTTTGCTCTATCAACAGAAGGCAAAAAATATTTGCTATCAGGCCCTTTGCGGTCAAGGGTTGTCAAAGTCTGGAATATAAGAAGAGGGGCAGAAAAGGATGGGTAAGAGTTATTGAAAGCAGATATAGTTTGTCCTCAATATCTATAGGGGAATTGGTTTCAGGACTCTGTTGCAGATACTAAAATCCATGATTGCTTAATTCCTTATATAAAATGATAGTATTTGCATATCATCTGCACCTATATTCTTTTGAGACAAAGTCTTACATATCCCAGAATGACCTCAACCTTGAACTCCTAATCCTYGTTCTTCAGCCTCTAGGATGCTGGAATTCCAAGCATGCAGCATCACATCTGACACTAATGTATGCTTTAAAATCACCTCAAGATTACTTACAAAGCCTAACGCAGTGCAAATATTGTGTAAATAGTTGTTATACTGTTATGCCTAGAGAATAATGACAAGAAAAATGTCTATACATGCTCAGTAGCAACACATTTTTTTTCTTAGACTATTTTTGATTTGCAGTTGGTTGAATCTATAGATATACTGGATGCTTTGAATGTGAGAGCTGCCTGACATTGTCCCTCCAACACGGAGCTGGTTCCCCTCCCCCCACCCCACATAACACACATAGTTTGCCCTCCCCCATCCCACTGTGTCACTGACCAGGCCTACAGTGTTGAATAAAACACCAGTGAAGGTCGGAAGTTCATTCAGAATTCGAAGGTACTGGAGCTTTGCTTGAATTGCGGAGCCCTGTGGAAACAACCCATCCTGTAATGAGAATCCAGAGGAGCACAGAAAAGAAAGCCCACAACCTCCAAGTGGAGTCTCAGCGTCCTATGGCAGATACCAGTCATCAGCCTACTCCATAGAAAGGAGAAAGGGTCTGGGTAAATCTGGAAGGAAGTCCCAGTTTGGATGGCTCTCCCCTTCAGTATTCCACCTGCCTTTCTAAGCCATCCTCAGGCATCTTGATCACGTCTAAAGCATCATTTGACTCCATTTGTTCTTGCATTAATTCTAGCACTTCCAGCAAAACTCTGACATCCACCTAATCTATGCACCTCTCTTAATTTCCTTAGAGTTCCATTGACCCTACCGCATGCAATCTTGGGGTCCCACTCCATGCTTTCATAGTGAGCACCCTCGAGTCTCAAGTCTGTTCTTTAGCTGGGCTTCCAGGTCTCTGGAAGCAACTGAGCTTGTCTGGGGCAACTGAGTCAGAAACCTGTGACAGAGGACTCTTCCTCTGCCCTCTCATATGAGGGCCCACCAGCCACTAAACCATGTTTATTTTACCCTCTGATTTTCTCTTGAATGATCTATCCGTATCATCTGCCCCATCCCATTGCTTTGACATTCCTTCCTATGTCGGGGCTTTGGGTACTGTTTCTTTCCCTCAGTTACCTCCACCTAGTGCTAGTGGGAGCATCCTAAAACATAGTAAATTTAGTCACATCGGCTTCAGGCTTCAACTCCTCTGTGAGTCACTGCTGCCTATTAGGATTACATGTAACCCCCTTTCTATGGCACAGAAAACCCTTCAAGAACTGGCTCCTGTGAACCTCCCCCCCCCCCCACCATCTCCATGTCTCCAATATTCTGTAGCTTCATATAGGCTGAACTATCATTCTTTTCCCTGCTGCTCTGACTCTCATTTCTGGGCTTCTGTAGAGATGGATCTCCTAGCTCAGGGAAGTGTTCTTTTTAGTCCTGCTTCTAGCAATTCATCTAGACAAGCTCCTAATCTGTCCATCTTTCAAGTTTCAGCTCTGGCACTATATATTCCAGTTCTTTTTCTCCTAGCCTGGGCTTGGCAACTGTCTCTCCTGAACAGAGTGCCAGTGCCTGCTGCTTTGTGTTGCGGATGATAGTTTTATTTCCCTACTTGACTGTGCCTGACTCAAGGGCTAAAGCCAGACTTTCTTCAGCAGAGCACTGGAGATGCATAGGGGAAAAAAATCTTTGCTATGGAGATGGTGGTGAGCACTGGTGCTCTCAGTCAAGGGCGGGGAGGTGGGAACCAATCTGATTAAACATGCACAGTAAGGTGGGAATGGCTTAGCTCTCTGGGGAAATTTGCATCTTAAAAGGGAAGCTAGTTGGTAATTCAAGAAATCTGGGATGGGTGGCAGATATGGGGGTGACTGTGTCTCCTGTCTACATCTGCATGCTGATTCTAATATTTGTCACCATCCTCCAGCCTCTTGGGCAAGAAGCACATGCAGATGGAGTGTTAGCAGCCTAAGAAGGCTCAGTAGGGCCAGGGGAGGTGGGCAAAGGAGCCCCTCAAGAGGCAAAGACTCCCGTGTCCACTTCACGGAATGCAGAGGACAGTGCAGTAGTGGTCCCAGTTTTGTGTTGGGCTTCTCTCTCCTCGGATTTCCTCCTCTAGGACTGGTGGATCAGAAAGCTAGGGAGGCACAATGCAGTCACTCTCATGGAAGACAAGTGCACCTCTTAGGGGCCAATGCCTTCCACAGGACACGTGCTCAATTGGTACTAACTGGGGAAAGATCCCAAGAATGACCTTCCTCATTGCTCCTTTGCTTCAAGGACACAGTGGCTTGCAGCGATGTGTTGCTAAGCCTATTTGGGCTAAGTTTGGATTTGGTGCAAACTCCTTTCTATAACTGCCCCATCCCTGGCCAAGCTAGAGATGTGCCTGAGTCAGGAAGAATAATGGAATATGCCCCCAAGTAAGAAAGAGCCACAGAGTGTGCACTTGAGTCAGGAGTAGTGGGGATCCTGGGAGTATCACCCAGGACTCCTCTGAGGCCTTTAGTATTTGAACATGGTGCCCGATGGCTTCCTCTGGGTACCTTGGTGCTGCTAGAAGGATGCATTTGGTGGGCCTTCAGCTGTTGAGATAGAGACTTGCGAAGGTTCTTCTCTTTGATGCCCTGCAAGAGGGAGGGGGGAAGAAAGGGTTCCAAGCCCCACTCCTTCCTGAAAACAGAAGAAAACCAGGAGATTAGTGAGAGAGACAAAGTGGGATCAAGGGAGGGAGATGGTCAGAAAGAATCTGAGTAACTCGGAGAGGCAGAGATGGAGGAACAGAGACCAGGAAGAAGAGAAAGAAAGAGAAAGACAGGCAAACTGTGGATCTGCACACAGCAGAAACTATAGCTCTGAAGTATGGGACTTGGATGGGGTAGACCTCAGGAACTCAAATTCCTACCCCCATAGCATGCCTATGACTTTGACAAACGGAGCACAGCTCAACAATTCCACCTTCTTACACCAGGCTAGTTGTCCCCGCCAGAAGGGCCCTTTCGCAACTCACTCCACATTCTTGAGTGTGATCTTCTGACTAGGCCGAGTGGCTGAGACAGTGATATAGATGTGAAGGGCAGCAAGGCCCAAAAGCATCTCTGGCTTAGGTTCCATTCCAAAGCGTTCTCGGATAACATCATTACGACTCTGTGAGAGAGGGCAGACCAAATCCATCAGTTAACGGAAACATCCCTTCCCTTACAGCTCCCCTTAGATCCCAGAAAAGAATCATGCTACCAGCAAGACATGATAGATAAATGAAAGAGGGGGCTACTGCCCTTGGGGAAGAGACAACAGGGGGGCCTTGGGTCACAGGGACACTATTTGCTTGGTTCAACAAATATTAGACACTTCTTAGTGGCAGGTCACATAACAAGACACAGTGGGCAGAAAAATCCAGGTTACCATGCAAATGGGACCTGGCTCATTCCCTTTCATTCTTGTGTTATAAGAGACACCTCACCTTTTTAGGGGTCCTGTACTCAATCATGAGCCATACCAGGCTCTTCTACTAGTTTAGATGAGAACAAGGAGAGAAAGACACTGGGGGAGTCTCTCTGTGGGACTCTGATCCAGAAGCCAAGGGTAAGTGGTTGATTGCAGAGATGGAGCAAACATTCTGTTCCTTGAGGTCCAGAGGACAAAAATATTAATGAGTCAATATTCCTTAAACTGGCTTAGAAGGAATACCTAATAGTCGACAGTCAAGTGCATGACAATGTTCTAAATTCTAAGGGTCAGTACCCTAGCTATCAATGACTCCACCTTCACGGTTGTCCTTTGGTTGAGATTGTTACACAATGGACCACAGGACTAAAGAGCCACAGTGCTATCACTACAGCAAAAGAAAAGACACACACACACACACACACACACACACACACACACACACACACACAAAGGATACTTCAGCTGAGAGTGGTAGCTCATTCCTGTAAATCCATTAATTTGGAGGCCAAGGCATGAGAAGTGGAAGGTTAAGTGCCTGGGCTACACGGTGATTTCTATGCTGACCTGGTCAAGATCAAGACTGTACCCAAGAAGAGGAGTGAGTGAGAAGAAAACTGACACTTAACATTTATCTATACAGAAAATCCAGTAGAGTCTACAAAAACCTACTAAAACAATTCACTGAGTACAGCAAAGTTACAAGGCATAAAATTACAATAAAAGTATATTTCTACATGCTACTAATAATCTAAATTATTGCTGGGTACGGTGGCTCATACCTCTAATCCCAGTACTTGGAAGGCTAGGGTAGGAACATGGATCTCAAGTTCAATAGTAACATGGGCTAAGCAGTTCCAGACCAGCCAGAGTTACAGAATGAAACTGTTTCAAAAACAGCAGCAGCAGCAGCAGCAGCAACAGCAACAGCAACAAAATAAAAATCATTTATAATGATATCAAAATAAATTATAATTAGAAATAAACCTGACAAAATATGTGAAAGTTATATATCAAAAACATAGAAAACATTAGTGAGGAAAATTAAAGACACCAGTCAATGTAGAGATACTTTGTTCATGGACTGAAAAACTCAGTATTGTTAAGCTATCAATTCTATCTTAATCAATCTACAGCTTCTGCCCAATTCCAATCCAAATCATGTTAAGATTTTTAGTAGAAATTGACAAACCAATTCTACAATTTCCATGAAAAAATGCAGAGGAACAAAACACATTCTTCTTTTGAAAACTGTTTTTATAAAGAACAAAGTTGGGGACAAACACTACTTGATTTGAAGACTTAATATAAAGCTATAGTTAGTCATCAACAGAATGTGTTTTTGGCATAGGGATAGACAGGTAGATCAACGGAATGGGGTAGTGGTTGCAAAACAGATCTACAGATACATAGGTAACTGCTTTTCCACTATGTTTAGGTGTTATATTACTTATAGACTGCTTTTGAATAAAGATATGAAGGCAATTCAGTGAGGAAAAGTTAAGGGTTTTCAATGAGTGGAGCCTCAATACACACACACACACACACACACACACACTAATATACACAGATACATTTGATGGCCACATATTTCCTAGATATGACACTAGAAATGCTATCCATAAAAGAAAAGATTAACAAACTTGACTTCATCAAAATTCAAACATCTGCTTTGTGAAAGACACTGTTTAGAGACCAAAAAGGGCAGACACAGACTGGGAGGAAATAATTGCAAATAACATATCCAACAAATGACTTGTTTCCAGAATACATAAAGAACTCTCAAAACTTGATAATCAGAAAACAAATAAGCCAATAAAAAGGCAGGCAAATGATTTGGATAGACATTTCATCATGGAAAATACACAAAAAGTGAACACATGGAAAATTATCCAATACCATTAGGTACTAGGATAATGCAAATGGAAAACTTAAAGAGGTACTACTCTACACTATTAGAATGACTAAAGGAAAAGGAAAAGACTGACTATACCAAGAGTTGACAAGATCGTGGAGAAGCTAAAACTACCTCTATACCATACATGATTGGTAGGAATGTTAGATGGTGCAGCCACTTGGAAAAATAGTATTAACATTTTTTTTCAGAAACTGATCACACCATTCTGTTATCAGCTATTTACCCAAGAGCAAAGAAAGCTCACATCTATGTAAAGACGAGGACATGGCTACTCATATATGTTGCATTTGTAACAGCACAAATCTGGAAATAGACCAAATATCCATCAACATTCTAGTACTGTGAATACTACCCAATAAGAAAAACGAACTATTGATACATTCAACATATGGATCTCAAAATCTTTATACTGAGGAAAATCAGCCAGATCAAAATAAATATACATATTGTATGGCTTAATTTATATAAACTCTTATAAATGAAAAGAAATCTATAGTGACAGAAAGCCAGTCAGAGGTTGCCTGGGGCATGAATTACAATGGAGCCCGAGGAAATGTCAGCGAATAGTGGATATGTTCAATATTTTCATTGTGGTGATGGCTGTGGGTGAAAGTTTATCATAGTGTTCACTTTAAACATGTGTAGTGTGTTATGTGCTAATTGGACCTCAGTAAAAAAAAACTTAAAAAAAGAAAGGAAAATTCCAGATGAAGTTCACATTATCACAAAGTGGAGAAATATTCTGGGCATGATCTTGTCATCAAATTCCAAAATATTAGAACCAAGGCAATACACAGAAGTTTGAAGGAAGAAACTCAAGGTAAAAAAAATGAGAACTAAACTGTACAACTCATTGTACCCTTAGAGGTTTGGCAAATGAACTTGAAGCTGAGAAATATTCCTAACATTTTAGGTTGCCAGAAAGGGCAGAGAGGACAAAACCACATTGTCCCTCATTGCCCAGTCCCAGATGTCACCCTCAGAGACAGATGAAGTTTAAGTTTTTTATATACATTGAGTACACTATTGCTGTCCTCAGATCCCATTACAGCTGGTTGTGAGCTACCATGTGGTTGGTGGGAATTGAACTCAGGACCTTTGGAAGAGCAGTCAGTGCTCTTAACCACTGAGCCGTCTCTCTAGCTCTAGAAGTTTAAGTTTTTTATCTCATCAAATGCTGCATATGCTCTGTGGGCACCTAAAACCCAACATGCCCTAAAATGAACTTATTTTATCTCCAAATTCATGATACTCCATTCACTTACATGATGACTGATCCCATCTCTTACTGATACTTAGCAAATCAAAACCTCTAAATATCTCTGGGATCCCAACCCATACACAATCAATCACAGCCCTGATTTTGGACATCATTTTTCCTTTGGATGATGATCAGATGATGCTCCTTTTGGTATTCTTACCTGCTTCTCAGCATGATTTCTTTACCTTGACTGCACATATCCTGAATAATTTTTAAAAGCTCTCTAGGCCTTGGATCCCCTGAAACTGGAGTTACAGATAGTTGTGAACTACCATGGTGGCTACTGGGAATTGAACCCAAGTCTTCTGGAAGAGCACCCAATGTTCTTAACCACTGAGCGATCACTTCAGCTCCCTCCCAGGTAATTCTAATGTGCAGGCATGGTTAAGGAACCACTGTCTTGAAGTAGTTCCACTGTCTCAAAGGCTTTGGCAAGGAGAGTGCTAAACTCTCATGGAGAACTGAATGTGATGGCGCCTGCCTGTAGACCCAGAACCTGGCCCTGGTCTACCTGGTAACAGGAGTATCAGAGGTTCAAGGTTATCCTCAAGATACACAGTGTATTTGGGGTCAGCTTGAGATACACAAGACCCTGATTTGTGTTTTGTTTTTTGTTTTTGTTTTTAATTTCATTGAGCTTGTTAAAACAAACCACTGGGATAATGACCAATCACTTGCATCTCTAACTAGTATCCAGTTGATGATGCTGTTGGTTCAGGGCCCATATTCTGAGAAGCTTCCAGAATAAACTCAATTCTCTCCATGGCCTCCCAACCATTCACTCCCTGTTCCCTAGCTCTCCAATTTCATTTTCTATTGCTTCTTACATCCTGTACTGAAGCTGC
>BDUI01000517.1:206539-219289 GCA_002335545.1 Apodemus speciosus | reverse complement strand
TTTTTAAAAAAGATTTATTTATTTATTATATATAAGTACACTGTAGCTGTCTTCAGACACTCCAGAAGAGGGCGTCAGATCTCATTACGGATGGTTGTGAGCCACCATGTGCGTGCTGGGAATTGAGCGCAGGACCTCTGGAAGAGCAGACAGTGCTCTTAACCACTGAGCCATCTCTCCAGCCCAATAAATATCTTTTATGTAGCACATAACTACAGTAGCACTCCCTTCTGTAATTTTACTCTCTTTTTGGATATAGGGCCTCATAGAGCCTGGAGAGGCCTTGAGCTCACTACGTAGCCAAAAATGACCTTGAACTTCTGGTCCTCCTACTCGACTATCCAAATTCTGGGGTTATAGGCACGTGCCATCATGCCCAGCTTGAATTTTCACCTGTGATTTTACTCACTGATTATTAACTTTAGTTCAAAAACAATTTCTTCTAGAAACAAATAAATACATTTTAAATAAATTTTATTTTAGTACATTGTTATAATTGTTCTCTCTCTTCCTCTTTCTTTCTTTCCTTCTTTCTTCCCCTGTTTTTTGAGATGTTTTCTCTTTGTAGCCCCAGTCGTTTTGGAACTAGCTCCTTAGAGCAGGCTGGCCTTGACCAAAGAGATCAGTCTGCCTTTGCCTCCCCAATGCTAGGATTAATGGGATGTGCCACATCTAGCTCTTTAATTGATTTATTTCATAACACTATTGTTGTTGCTCTCTTACTATGCCTAATTTATAAACCAAACCTTAATATATATGTATATGTATATATATATATATTTCACACACATATGAAAAGTGTGTGTGTGTGTGTGTGTGTGTGTGTGTGTGTGTGTGTGTGTGTGTGTGTGAGTTTCAGTAATGTGCATGAGGTCTTGGAATGTCCTTGCAGATAAGGAAGGACTACTGTAAGAAACAGAAGCAGGGTAAAGGACTACACAAGAGAATGACAAGAATGGCCCCAGTAGGATTATATTTTAGCAGTTTTGAAAACTCCAATTGTATTATCATTAACTAGTAAAACATTTTTGCAACAGATCTAAAAAAGTAATGTATTCCACCTATCTGAACAACACTTCAGGGCTGGAGGGATGGCCCAGTGGTTAAGAGCACTGACTGCTCTTCCAGATGTCGTGAGTTCAATTCCCAGCACCCACATGGTGGCTGGCAACTATCTGTCATGGGATCAGATGCCCTCTTCTGGCATGTCTGAAGACAATACAGTGTACTCATGTATATAAAATAAATAAATCTTAAAAAAAAAATCCACAACACTTTGTTCTCTGAACAGCATCTCCCCATCCACTCTTCTTGCCACCAGCTTTTGGTAACCACAGTTCTACTTTGCTTTTGTAACTTCACGTATCCATGAGATCATGAGGTCTTTGTCTTTCTGTGCCTTGCTTATTTCATGTAACACAATGCCCTGCAGGTTCATCCGTGTAACAAATGACAGAATTTGATTTTGATTCTCCTTGCAATGCTGGAGACTGAACCTTCTGACAGTTTCCTTCTTTTAGAAACACAATAATATTATGTTGTGTGTAGGTACCATATTTCCTTTGCATATTCCTCTGTCTATAGACACTTAGATTGATTCCATATCTTGACTATTGTCAACAATTCTACAGGAAACATGGGTGTGAATAGCTCCTCAAGACACTGGTTTCAATACCTTTGGGGAGATATGTATAGGTTACAACCACGTACACACACACAAACACACACATACACAAACACCTTCTAGGGGAGGTGGAAGTAGTTTACATATTATAGTTAGGGAATACCTAGCATGGACTCAAAAAGAAATAAAGCAGAGATGATATGGGTCTATCTGGAGAGAGAAGCTTCTGGACAAAAATAATGGTAAAGACCTCAGGGTAGCCATAGGATTAAGGTGTATAGGAAACCCTGTACATGGAATGCAGTGATGGAATGGGGACCAGAGGGCGTGTGCTCTAAGAGGCAGCTGAGAGCTGAGTCATGTAGTGCCTTGGAAGTCATGGTGAGAACTCTGGAATTCATTCCACTGATGAGTTTTAAGTAGACAGGATTTGATGTGTGTGTATGCCTCTGGCTGCTGTGAGGAAAATAGAGTGTAGGAGGTCAATGGTCAGACCAGTTAGGCATGTCTAAATGCAGTGTTTGTGATTGCAGTGAGAGACTTAAAATGTAATGCTGGCATGGGCTAGGATGACGATAATGAAGATGATCAACGTGAGTACATTCTGGAAATATTTTTGAAGACTGAACCAAGATCATACATTTATGGGTTAGATATGGGAAGTAAGAAAAAGAGAAGTCCGTAGGAAAAGCAGGGTTGTTATTTACTGAAAATGAGCTCTGAGGTATATATTAGGTTTGGGGCCATTTTAAATGACCTCTTCTATGGTCCTTGCCTTGCCATAAAGCCTGTGAGTCCTTCAATCAGGAATTTCTTTGTATTAAGCCCCCAAAGGTTCATACTAGTTGGAAAAGCAGTACATTATGCCATTATTTGCCATTTACACTGTGACCAAGATTCTTTTACTGGATCAGCTGCAGGAGAGCTGGTCTCTGAGATAAAGACACATCAGAAACAAATTGTCCTCATCATGTCAGCCTTGGGCCTAGCTATGTCTGATGGGGTCAGCAATCACATCTCCCACAGAGTACAGATTATGAAAATTCACTTGTTCTACCTGAGTCCAGCATAACTCTGGCAGTGGGTCTTGGTTCTGGCTGCATGGAAGAAATGCTTGCAAGCGCTTTTAAAAGCCTCCAAGGACCAGGCCCCAGGCCAATTACAGAAGTCAGGGCAAGCATCAGTGTGTGAGTGTGTGTGTGTGTGAGTGTGTGTGTGTGTCTGTGTGTGTTGAAACAGTTTCATGTCCAGTTTTTTTTAAACCCTATGATGATCTTAAACTACAGCCAAGACTGACAACCATCAAGCTAAATGAATCTTAGACTTCTCATCATGAGGCACAGGAGTAGGAGCCAATGTGTTGACAGCAGACAACATAAAATCCAGGGCTGGAGGTCTTTGCCGAAAGCAATTACGGTAGTGACTGTGCTGACTGTTCAGGAGGTCAATGCCTTTGTATGTCGTACAGCTGGATGTGCAAATCCTGGGTGGGAGATTCAGGCAAAAGGAATGGGCAAGAGAGAGCTGGAGCTCTCTCTCTGTTTGGGCAACTCTGCTTGACTCAGTTTCCAGTCAGCTATTTTTCACTAATGCCCCATAAACATAGAGCTGGTGGACTCTCCGTTCAGCCGGATGGCCTTCCATCCGCCTCCCTTCTCCACAGACAAACGCTGTCCGTTTTCTCCATGGTACAGTGTGGAGCAAGGCATCCTAGGGATATGAGTGGACCATGCAGGTTCACCATTCAGTTTTACATGTGAAACGGGGGCTCAGAAAAGGAGGATAGGGAAGCCCTAGCATATTTGAAGAAGCAGAACTCCAGCATCCTGCATTCTGATTTAGCGACCATCCTCCCTACAGCAGGCTGAAGTTGGAAGTCGCCTCCTGACCTTTCAGTCACAGGTTCTGCTTCTACCTTAGTCCCAGGCAACAGATTTGAACAAGGAACATAGTGTCTTATGTATATATGCACTGTGGAGATGCCAACAGTTTTGCTGTTTCTACGAGAATCTAAATCACATCCAGTCCTCGAAACGTTTGTATCACCACAAGGAAAATACTCAGGTATTTGCAGCCGCAAACCCACAAAGGAAGTAGAATGGCCAGGCTCTCAGGGATTACCATCATTTCGCTGTGTCTGTTTCAGAGCTATTTTCAGCTTGTTTATGCCTCATTCCTCATCGACCTTTGTCTTCTCAGTCTCGAAGCCTCCGTCCTATTCTCAGTCTTCAGTCTCCGCTGCTGATGGTGACTCACTCATTGCCAGCTGCTCTCTGCTAGATGTCACAGAGTCATGTCTAGCCTGATGCTTAGATACAGGTGAGAGGTCTGATTTTCAGACTGACACAAAGTGGCTCTAAAAGGTCTCCCTGACCCCAATGGAAGAGTTAGGGGGAAGGGCTGAAGGAGCTGAAGGGGATTGCAACCCCATAGGAAGAACAACAGTATCAACTAACTAGACCCCACTGCAGAGCTCCCAAGGACTAAACCACCAGCCAAAGAGTACACATGGAGGGACCCATGGCTCCAGCCACACATGTAGCAGAGGATGGCCTTGTTGGACATCAATGGGAGGAGAAGTTCTTGGTCCTGTGAAGGCTCCATGCCTCAGTGTAGGGGAATGCCAGGGCCGGGAGAAGGGAGTGGGTGGGGAGTGAGGGGGAGCACCCTCATAGAAGCAGGGGGAGTGGGAATGGGATGGGGGTTCCTGGAGGGGAAACTGGGAGAGGGGATAACATGTGAAATGTAAATAAAGAAAATAATTGATATAGAAAAGAAATAGGCAATTTGAATTTACATTGGCAGTCTATGGAAACTAATATTTTATGATTATCATAAGGACTGAGTTAAATCATAATATACCATAACAAACTTCCTTGATACACACAGAAATCCATTCCAACCTTTTTCATGCCATAGACACCTGAAGTGGAAACTTCTAGTTTCTTTGGAAAGTCATTTAGGTCAAATGATGTTTTGCTGGGGCACACAGGTGAAAGGATGTCTTGCTATAGCAGACATGTGAAAGGGTTCGTAATGAAAGAGTACAAATCTGACTCCACAGACAGTGGGAGTGGGAGCATTGGTTTGATTTGCTCAACCTTGCTATTCTTGGCTAACTACAGGCATGTATTGGCTCTGCTTGTGGTAACTCCATTGAGAAGAACTCACCAAAAAACAGCTCCTGAGGTTCCTGCGACTTCTTGCCACTTCAATGGCCTTGGACCAATTGGCCAGCCTTGTGGCTTCTTCAGGATTGAACTGTAGCTGCTGGTTCAGGTGTGGTGTCTGCTTACCTAGAGGACTGGTCTGCAGTTGCTAATTCATATTTGGTGTTTGTTATGGGACTGAGCTGCTGACAAAGAAGATCAAACTCACCCCCAAAGAATGATTGCTAAATAGGTCCACTTCCCCCATATCCTAATAACCTTTCTCTTCCACTACCTCTGGTGGCTGGTGGGCAAGAGGAGAGGTTGAATGTTTATTAAAATAGGCTGCAAAACTTTATGTCTACAAACACCAAAATCTCAGATGCTGAATTCCCTTAAATGAAATCTCATAGAGTCATCTCTGTACATCTTTCTGCATTCTTGAAATACGTTTTAACTCACTTTTGATAACTAATGCAATGCAAATGTGCTATAAATTGTTATGCTGTTATATTCAACCAATAAAAAACTGTGAATCTTCAATATAGGAAAAAAAAGTTCTCCCTGTCTCATGTCATCTTCAAAGCTTAGCTGTGGGGCCTGAAGTCTATAGTATGAGGATGATCCCTTTGACTTAAAACACTGAAACATGCAAACCAAGGCTTTAGGGCCCAGTGAATTGCAGGCCTTCCTGGGCCAAATCTTGTCTACTACATGTTTTTGTAAATAAATTTTGATTTACAAAGTCATGATCTTCATTTATGTACTTCCTGTGGCTGCTTTGGGGTTACTGTGTTTATTTTACAAATACTAAAATATTTACTATGTAGTTCTTTACAAACATGTTCACACTTTTAGTAACATCAGCATGTACTAACTCACTACTTCTAAAAATTTACCCCCAAATAAGAACCACTGGAGAATGGCTATTAAAATACAAAAGCTTAGGCCCATGCCCACACCAATTAGAAATCAGAATCCCTCAAAGAGTGGGGCCCAAGAATCTATGCTGGTGAAGATGCCCAAATCCATTAAACATAGATTAATTGAGTACCTTAAAGCTGAGACATCTGAGCTCTTTACTGACCCTATTTCTCCTCCTAACATCTGGGAGTGTAATTTTGCAACAAGCACCCTTTCTGGCTAAGATGAATTTTGGCTTGAAACACGGGACTAGAATTGTTAAGTACCTCTGGGGCCACTGCAAGCCCCTTGAAGCAAATATGAAGGCAGAAGCTAGGTGAAATAAGGAATTGAGGAGAGAGCCTGCCTTTCCCTCAGGGCTGAATTCAGCAGCTGCTGATTCTCTGAGCATTTTTTAATTTGGTGGCTCTATTAGCACGGATTTCAGGGCTGTGATCACTCATATTTTGGTTGAAGTCAAGTATATAGGGCCAAACATTAATTATTTCATGGCAAGGTAGGGTCCCAGTCTTGTAAAATTTTATTTTATTTGATGCATAGTAGTTATACAGATTTAGGAGAGCCATGTGATAGTTGATGCATGTATATATTGTGTAATGACCAGTCCATAGTAGCCAGACCTCAAACTCTTGTCATTTCTTTGTGGTAAACCTATCATGTATTGCATTGTGTTGCAATATGCATTATTATTAGCTATAGTTACTCTGTGCAATTGAATGCCAGAACTCATTACTTCTGTATAACTACAGAATCCAAAAAATGGTTGCTGTCATAGAGTAGGGAAGAAAACAGTGGCTACCACAGGCTCCGCGGGAGTTGGGAACAGTGGGTTAAAGGCTACATTCTAATACTTGCTTCAGGTTCTAAGCTGAAGCTTTCCTGATTTCCTGATTGGCCTTTCTGTTGCCTCATTGTCTTTGACACCTGAGCCTGCTTACAATCAATTCCCATAGCAACCGCTGTGGGCTCCTAGRATAAAGGAAGGCCATCCAAGTTACACCAGATGGGAACCACTATGCCTGCCTTTCAGTATCCAGGATAACTTAGAGATGAGTATACCCTCTCCTGGCCTGCAAGCTTCCCTCAAACTACATTTTATCTAGCCTCATTCCTCACCTACCTCCAATATCACCACCTACTCCAATATCACTGGTGGTACTTGGTCATTCAGCTCAGCTTCCTGCACAAAGTGGGCTCGTTTCCACTTCTAGGCTCAGTTCACACCATCCACCACTTATCCCTACCTTTAGGACATCCCAATATTCCTTTTGACCAGCTAAAGGCTATATCCCTTCATCAAAACCTAGTCCCAGCAGAATGTGGTAACACATACCTGTAACTCTAGCACTTAGGAGGCTAAGGCAGGAAGGAGGGTAGTTAAGTTTTAGGCCAGCCTGAGCTACATAGTGAGAGCCTGATCTCAGCAACCAAACAAAACCGGAAAACAAGACAAAACAACGTAATAGAGATAAAAAATCATTCCAAGTCTTTCTTCTGGATTCTTCCTCGGTTCATCTGTTTACTTTTCTACATTTCCTTCAGTATTTTGGTTAATCCACACAGCTGTGGTTTATCTGTCCAATCAGGTTATAAGAGGCAGTATTTAACAGCACAATGTCTCTTCCTAGCACCAAGTGCAGGTAGACTCAGCATAAAGACATTAGTTTGATTGCTTATACTTAATAATGAATTAGTTTATGAAACCAGAAAGTAGGATTTGGGTGCTCAACACCTTCATGACTAGAATTTCTAAGTATCTCAAAGTGCTCTGTGGAAAACTGTTTCTAAAGTAATTTTCATTCTTCTGAGCTTTTTGGGGGAAGATGACTCTAAGCAGAAGAGATTGTTGCCCTTCGGGGTGCTCCTATTTAGCCCTACTTTGGAGGAAACTATCTTTCCTTGTGGCACCTTATTTAAAATACTTCATTTAAAATTTAACATTTGTTGAGGACCTACCATGTAATAAAGATGACAGATACCATGATTAATAAATAGTCATGGGGAGATAGTTGGTTATCAAAAGGTTAAAGAAAGCCTTCATACATGGTTATACATGCAGGGTAGTTAGAGGTGTGGTGACGGCTGAAACTACTTCCCACAATGACTTGCTGTAGTACAATTTATTCTGTTAAGAGGAAAATGTCAGAGAGAGAGAGAGAGAGAGAGAGAGAGAGAGAGAGAGAGAGAGAGAGATTAGAATCATTTGGGGAGCCTTTTCAAAAGTCCAATATCAAGGTCCCATCCCCAGAGCTTGTAATTCAATCAGTCAGGGCTAAAACTTGAATGTAAATGGTTTAAGAGCTTCTCTTGTAGTTCTAATGAATAGTCAGGGCCAGGAACCATTACCAGGTACCAAATGAAGAAGCTAGCATTAGCCCATTATCATCTTGAGCAGGGAGGATCCTTAGAGATTATTGGGTCCAGTGTTTCTTAAATCCCAGTGATCATCAGGATCACCTATGGGATTAGTACAAATACTGAATTGTCTGCCACATCCAAGACCCATCAGGGAACTGTCTCCTGGAAGATTTGGCAATCAAACTTTAACATGGCAAGATTCCATTTAGAAGCAGTAATCTCCCTACACCTACAAAATGCTAAATGCCTGCTTGATATGGGGGGCATAATAATGACTATATAGTGGGGTCTCCAAGATACTTTCTCAATAGCTTGAGAGAGAAGAGATTCTTTTAGTTAAATATTGTTACACATATAATTAGTGCACAGCAAACAATTGCTCCAATGTTTCATGGAGATTATAACCTTAAATTCTTAAAGTAACTCATCCCGGTAGCATCTATTTTCTTTATTTCAGGAGGAGAAACTGGGAATCGTGACTGCTAAATGTCTTACTCGAGGCCACCTCACTTCCAGTTTCCAGACTTAGGATTCAAACTCCAATTAAGAGGCCCTATAGGAGAAGCATTTCCCACTCTGCACTATGCCCCACTGTCTTCATCCTTTCGGAAACTCTTTCACTCTCACTCTTTTCTAACCTGTCTCACTTTGTAGCTCATACAGGCCTAGAGCTATGTAGTGAGGGCTGACCTCAAACTCACAGTGATCTGTCCCAGCTTCCCAGTACTTGGGATGCATGGACCAACATGCCCAGTTCTTCTGGGTACCTCTGCATGAGAGCTGACATAAGGAAAAAGAATGCTCATTACCTTGCTTTACTTCAGTTGGGAACCATGTATCAGACAATTCAAACTTTTCATGTCCTGAGCATGGTCACAAGTAACCATGGATATTTTCGGAGGTTACAAATAAAATCCAAGGGCTGGACAATTTTATGCACACAAAGTCTTTAGGAAGGATGAATTGTACACATATGTATGCCAGGCTGCCATTCAGTTGGGTTGTACTAATTTGGTCATCCTGGTTGTCAGATATTTAGGTATTCTTTTACATAGATTGGTAAGTAATAGCTTCCCTAAGTTTCCTAGGTGCCACTTGACATCTCCCTTGATAAGGTTTTATAAATGTAAACCAGATAGAGGGTTAACAACTGGCCCAACTAGGAGGCTTCCAAGATTTGTTGGTTCCTAAAGGTTTTTATTACTATACCTCCTGTGTATGTGTCTACCCACTTCCATGTTCCAAGGATCTGGAAAGAACAAACCAAGAACTAGTATGTGAGCTATCTGAGGGCAGGAGATGTGGCACCGTGCCTGTTTTATGAACTGAAATATTCTTATCCTACACAAGAGGCCAGAATAGCAGGGATATGATAACAGCTTCACAAATCAGTGAATGAGTTAGAAGCTCTCATCAGAGCAGGTAATTCTGTTTGAAAGATAGACATAATCAACTAGGTTTTAGAGGAAATGGACATTATTAGAAGGCATACCAAGTAATGTAAAGAATAGTTAGAGGGCAATAAGAACTAAGAAATGCACAAGGAGGAGAAAGAAAGCAGCCTGGCCGTCGCAAAGGGGTCACAAAGTGGAGAAGTTGTAGCATCAGACGTGGGAGGAATGGGATGAAGAAGGTGAGGATGGATATAGTGAGAATGTTAGTTTCTTTGTTCTGCCGATCAGTCCGGTACTTCTGAGTTTAGGCTGTCTAGACAGCTGGAACCCGGGCTTCCTTCATTCAACCAGGATTTATTAATACCTTTTCTGTGTCAGGTGTTGTTCCAAGTACTCAGGATACAGTAGTCAAAAAACAGTTGACACCCCTTTGAGGTGATATTCTAATGAGGGACATAGATAACAAACGTATTAACATAATGTTTCAAGGGAATTTGATATGATAAAGCCATTCTGGAAAAGCAATCTGGCAGTTATTTAAACTAAACACACACTTACTATATGACCCAGCAAGCACGCTCTTGAGCATTTATCCCAGAGGAATGAGGACTTATGCTCACAAGAAACACAAATGTTTATAGCAGCTTTATTCATAATAGCCTCAAATTAGATGCAACCCAGATGCCCTTCAATGGTGGATGATTAACTAAACTGGTGTATTCRCACCATGGGATACTATTTGACAATAAAGGCAACAAAATATTGCTACACACAATTTGAATGAATCTCAAGGGCAATATGCTGAGTGAAACAAAGCTAAGTCCCAAAGGTTCCATGTAATTTTATGCCATATTGTTCCATTTTGTAGTATTGTTGAAATAAGACGGATAGGGAGAACCTATCTACACTAACCACAGATTAGTGGTTAACAGGGATTTCAGATGAAGTGGGAAGGGTGGGTSTGTCTGTTTAAAGGGCATCATAAAGAATCTTTTTTTGGTAGTAGACTGTTCCAGTGTTTTGATTGTATTGATGGATATGTAAATGTACTGCTGATAAATTCACATGAAATTGTGTATATGTATAAGATCAATGCTGATTTCCTGATGAAAAAAAAAAGTACTGTGTTTATTCTTTTTGACACAGGGTCCTACTATGTGTGATGACTACTACTGGCTGATTCATCTAGAATGAACTAAAACACAGGTGGCTGATTATACACCTGTGAGGTTTCTTGTCTTAATGCAATCATTTGAGGTGGGACACCACACCTTCTGTTGGCAGCTTATATAAAGGACATGGAAGAAGGAACTTGCTCTCTTTCCCTGCTTCTTCTCACTGGCAAGTCCATTCCTTTATTGGCATTAAAGCCTACTTCTTTGAGATTCCACTGTATACTGAAGACCAGCTGAGAAATCTAGCCTCAAAGGTTGAACTGAATATGTATATTCATATATATTATATATGCACATGTATTCATTCTATAAGTCTGTTCCTCTAGAGACCCCTGACTAATACCTCATGCTGCTTACCTGCTACTCAAGTTTTTTTAACTTGAGTTTTGAATTGCTGAGGCTGCAGGCCTGAGCCATTGCTCTTATTTCCTAGTTTTGATATTATGTTCTATACTTATGGAAGATGTAACCATTAATAACAACAGACTATAGAATACACGTGATTTCTCCATACTAATTTTGCAACTTTCTGTGGCTACAATTAGTTCAAAAGAAACGTTTTTAAAAATACAGTTGGTTGAGCTTTGAGGAAAAATTAACCAGTAGCCAGAGATAACGGTGGATAGATACTGATTGAGAAATGGGAATCAAGCCAGACATGGTGGTGCACACTTTCAAGCCCAGCACTCAGAAGGCAGAGGCAGAGGGATCTCTGAGTTTGACACCAGAGCGTCACATTCAGTGTCACATAGAGTGAGTTCCAGGACAGCCAGGACTACCCAGAGAAACCCAGTCTCAAAACACCAAAAAGAGTTGGGAGTAGTCCGGAAAAGCATCTTCGAAAAGGTGACATTTGAAAAGACCACATTAACAGAGCAGCCCAGCACCTCTAATCATGGACAGGGCAAGTGGACACAAGGTCTTATGTAACCCAGGCCATCCTTGGATATACTATGTAGCAGAGACTGCCCTTCAACTGATCCTCTTGCCTCTGCCTTCTGAGTGTTGGAACTACGGGTGTGGCCTGCTGTGCCTGGCTCATCATAGTAAATTCTAACCTTGCAAAATGCTTGCTTTGAGGGTAGAACTAGTCTTTATTTTCAAGACGGGATAGGTAGGGATTGATTGCCCACTGCTCATTGGGCAACTGCATATTGTGCAAGTAAAGTGGGGAGAGGACTATTCTTAAAGCTGCCTCGAAGGCCAGGGCTTGTTTTCTCAGATGTAAAGAGATGTAAGTAAGTAAGGCCTGTTTGCCTAGGGCGTTGTGCATGTTGTTGTAGTGTGAGAACGCTATGGGTATGTGTGTATATGCAAGTGTGTGTGAATGAGTAGTGTGCTCACATGTATGTGTAAGCTTGAAAAGAGCCTTGCACCCCCTGAGCAAGGTAGCAAGTTCCTGGTTGGATTTGAACCCTGCTTTTTTGATTTGTGAACCCCAGTGCTCCATTTCTGGTTTTACAGATAAACATGTCTCTCATTGAAAACTCTTTCCCTCCATCTGTATCTGGTGTCTGGGAAATCCTGCCCATCCTTCAGGGTCCAGCGTTGGTTCTGTCTTCTTCAGTGGGGTGTGCCATAAGGGCTGGGGTATAAGAAAGTTTTGTGACACTAGGAAAGGGCATCCAGGCTGGAGGGAGAGTGAGAGAAGTTTTGCATCTGGTTTGCGATTTGAGTCAAGGTTGCTGTAAAGATACATGCTAGTAATGGGCACTGATAGAATCCAATGTCTAGGAGAGGGAAATTGGAGCTGTGGCCTTCTGATAGCAGTAGTGTTCGTGTTGATTATTATGATAATGTATGCTTAGGAAACATTCTACAATTCCAAACCTCAATTTACAGATTATAAAAGGGGATTCACCCAAGGTCACACGGCTAGCTTCTCAATGTATCAGGAGAAAGTGGAAGCTCTGGTCCAACTCGATCTCACTATATAAATTGGCTGGCCTGAAACTGGCTATGTACACTAGGCCAGTTTAGAAATCTCAGAGATCCACTTTCCTCTGACTTCCAAGTGCTAAGATTAATGATGTGAGCCTGCCCACCCAGCCCAACTTCATTTTCTTATTAGATATATTCTTTATTAACATTTCAAATGATTTTCCCTTTCCTGGTTCCCCCCCCCC